>OZ010673.1:56364280-56601407 GCA_963932185.1 Troglohyphantes excavatus | reverse complement strand
AAACATCGTTTAACCTCAAGGCAGGCCTGTAGCTGAAAATATTTCTTGGTGCCTAAAAATATTTTCAGAATGTGCATAGGCAAAAGAAAGAAAATAGTTTTGTTATTTATTTTCAATACCTCTTTATAAAACTATGTATAAAATTCTATTCCATATCAATCATCTTAAATTGTTTATGTTACTGCGTATGACAATACTTACGTGGTCGAAAATGTTAGTGCAGCCGAAATCATGTGAATCCCCCCCCCCCCCCCCATTTTCCACAGCCATACATGAACGGAAATTCTTTATTATTTACTACTGAAATCAAAGTTTCATTTAAATTTTTACGAAATGATTACATACGAAAAAAATAGAACACACTTACTTATTTTTTGAAAATTAAAGCAATCCTCCTTTCTTTTAAACATACGAATCGGTCAATTTTAATATTAACTTAAATAACAAAACAACAGCACACAATAAATTTATGACGAAACCTATTTCCGTTTGGAGAGTTTCTCGGTTTTCCCACCCATCCCCGCGATTCATGCACGAGCCAATCAGTTTATCGAATACCAAGTGCAGCCCGAGTTGAGAAAATCCTTTTGGGCTGTGTTTGTGTCGTCACAACCCTCAATTAAGCGTATAGGGGAAGTCATACTACGTAAGGTTACCATGGCAACGATGCAGCCAATTTCGAACTTCGCTTTTTGGCTGCAGTTTCGATTGAATGGAGCTTTTCCCCTCCTGAATTGTGGATTACGGCAACATCGGAAATTTTGTTTACTTACCGCAGAAATTTCATTTTCAATTCTAATCTTCATTTAAGAAAATTAGGAAAATATCTGAATTTTAAAATACACTAATAAATTTAGGTACAACTCGTCTGTACTTGCTGTAGTCCACAAACCGCCATTGCTTACAGGAAGAAAATCATGGCCTTGGCGCAAATTTTGAGAAGCGCGATAAAAGGAAAAAAAATCGCTACATAAAATAATCGAAACAAGGGACACCATAACTTAGAAATTAAACATAAATCCATGCAGGACAAAAATCTCTTTCCCTACATGCGCATTCTGCAATATCGCACCAAATTTTCTTACATTCAAAATTATCATATATAAATGATTTTATAAGATTGGTTAACTTTATCTATGATTTACAATTTTACGAAATAAATATTTTAAATATGTTTTTGATTCAAAAACATACATTATTCACATTAATTTTAACATTTTTTTGACCAAATAATTTTAAAATAAATTTAAATAAATTTTAAATAGTAGCTTTGTTTCTTCAAAATAGTACGTTTAATGCATTGAATTCTCAAAAAACATTTCAAATTGCTAGCTGTTAATTTTTTCTCCCTTCCTTCCTTCATCATTGCAGCTATAAAACGAGTTTTAACCGAAATATAGACAAAAAAAACTTTATCCAATTAAATGTATCACACGAAATAACTCTAAAAATATTATTAGAATTTCTCCTAGAGTGAGAGCGTCATTTCAAAATAGTCCGCGGTAAAATTTTGTCGATCACTTTAAATGTTTACAAGATCATTGAATGCAAAATGTATTTAAAGTACTTTAATTAATGTTAAAAATTGTTTACAAAATTTATGCTTCGTTTAATTAACTTTCGATAATTTGATTTTCTGTTAAATATTACAATACTTTCAATGCAGAAATACTTTTTATTTTTAAAACATTTTTGACATTTTTTTTTTAAATATTCTTCACGCATTATTATATACCACAAAGATTTCTTTAGTTAAAATATAAAATGACGTAATGAAGAAAGGATTTTTCCTGGGACAAAACAAGTAACATATAGGAATCTATATGATTAAACAATGTTACAATATATAAAAGTTTGAAAAAGTTAATTTCTTCAATTACCACCAACTATTAGCATTAAAAACTATAATATAAATGAAAAGATTCTTACTTTAAGTTTGTTTTCAACCCGTAAGTTGTGAACTTTTCTTCTCATATACATTTTTCACCACTCAAATATATACGCTTAAAATTATACAAGCGCAAGAGCACTTTAAACTAGAATTAGAACTTATCAGCTCATAGAATTACTTTGCCATCATCCTTGAAAACCTATAACCCAAATGCGGAGGGGGGGGGGGGCACTTGCTGCCTTATTGTGATTGTTACATTCCTTTACTTGTTGATGGCTCGAGTCTTCGGGTTTCGTCGGAGCTGCTTCAGTGTTGGGAACCCTCAGGACAAGACCTGGAGGGCTTTGGGGTTATGGCTTTGGTCGAGGTCTGCACACCTGCACACAATCCAGTTACGCCTTGCTCTGGTTATCGCAGCGGGTGTTAAATTAACTGGGGACAGGGAATGCGTTTGTTTGTGTGAAGAGCTGTCGCTCACTCAATGTACATTTCATGGAACGTGTGTGTTCCTGAAAGTCGGCGTATTTTGTTGCTCCTTTCTGAAAAGGATACATGTGGGAATTTTTTTTGCTGAAGGCCTTTCGGCCAAGCCCTACTGATAGGTCCCCAGCAGACAGGGTAGGTGTAGGACACTAGGGGGGGGGGGGGGAGAAGAGGCGAGACGCCACCCCAAAACAACTGCCCAACAGCTGGAAAAGGAGGAGGGGGGGGAGAGATGGTAGAGGTCTTTGTCAAATAAATGCTTTAGTTGATGGAGAATACCATAGTTGCTAAATGTGCCTTACATGTTGAATAAATAATAAAGAAAATTTAAATAAAAATAGAGGGAATTTTTTTTCTGCATAATGTAAATAAGAACTTCCGAAATTATTGGGGGGGCTCAGCCGGGTTTTCAAAATTTTGGGGGGGCTCGGGCCCATGGGCCCAATACAAGTTTACGCCTATGAATGCAGGCGTCAATAACAAAAATTGCAATGCTTTTAAAACATGTTAAAAATATAAAGAAATTACATAAGCATTGATTTTATATAAAAAAGGTTGATTATATCCGATTTCGCAGAGAAATCTCTACTTTTCCAAAACTATCCCTTGCCTTAAATTCCTTTTTCTAAAAATAGCCCTTAAGTATTAGATATTGGTACCATCCTAAAAGCGAAATATTTTTTTTTATTCTGCTGTGAACTATTTTTTTAATATATTTGCATTTAAAAATGAGAAATAATGATCAATTATGGTCGCAAATATTCATTAACTTTCCCTGAAATATTTTGTTTATATTTAATATGTTTCTATTAATCTGGGAAAACTGAATGACTATTGGCGCAAACAAAAACTTACAAGTCATCAAGGAGTTCAATCAAAAATAAACATGTAAAAGAAATTTGAATAAAAAGTTATTTTGATTTTATTTATTTCTCTAGGAGTTTTTTTATATCCCAAGTAAAAATTTCGATAAATTGAATGTTAAAACTTCGTTATGCAAACTTCTAAAAACGATTTTGCTGTTTTCTGCAATATGACAGAAATGTTTGTTTCTGCTTGTACGCTCCTCATATCTTATGTTGTTATGAAGTAAAAAATATAATTTTTTACTCAACTATTCGTTATAAAATAGGTTCTGATATCTCAAATTTAGAGAAAATATTGATGAATAATCCTGCACTATAATAACATGTATAAGATCTATTTTTGTATCCTTAATTTCTCCATACCAAAGTTAAATATTTTTTAACATAATAAGAAAAAAAAATACGTTACATTTGATTAAATGTGAATGACATGTTCAGGAAAAAAATAAGTTTTGTTTAATACCGATGAGCTTAAAGATATTTTGGACATATATCCCTAAACATATTTTAAATTCAATTATGGGATTAAAATATTACTATTAGAAAAAAAATAAAATGATTAACATTTACATTGAAAACTAGTTATTACAAACGGAAAAAAGGTAAAATTCAAATAACTATATATATATATATATATATATATATATATATATATATATATATATATATATATATATATATATATATATATATATATATATATATATATATATATATATATATATATTTATATATATATAAATATATATATATATATATATATATATATATATATATATATATATATATATATATATATATATATATATATATATATATATATATATATATATATATATAGCTTTGAAATTGTTCGATAAATTATTAGTTTGGATAAATATTGTAAATTTGAGAACTTTTCTTAAATTAAAATTGAGTGCATTTCTGCAACAACTGTATAATTCAATACTTATATATACGGTCTTAAGCTTTAGTGGATTAAATAAAATAAGGCTGAAAAATCTAAAATGGCATGCATGTTCATTAATATTCACTACTGAATAAAATATTCATTATAACAAATCATATCGTATATTTAAACAAATACATGCAACAAAAATTATGTTGATGATTTTCATAAGAAATGTAGCAGCCCTTACTTTCAATTAACATCCCACAGTGAAACACAAATCTTTAATTAAAAAGTCTGAAGAATAAAATAATCTCCTAAAAATATTATGATTAGAAAGAATCATATAACCCAATACTAATGAAGCAATGAATTCTCAAACCAAAATGGAAAACTCTTCTAAAAAGCTAAGAAAAAAAATCTAAAAAAAAAAAATGGCGAAGACCAATTTACCCAAAATATTCCATTATTTTTAAGTTCTGAGTACTTTTCTTTTAACGACGGTATCGCATAATCAAATAAATTACGGGCAGGCCTACCCCATGGTTGCTGTAAACTGAACTTGTAATCAAGATTTCGTGATCAAAACTCACGTTCATTTGCATAAAGGAGACCAGGGAAGAAGAGATACAAATTGCTAAGCAAGGCTAATAAACGGGGATCATCAATAAAATGCTGTACTTGATCCGGTCCCGGAGGAATTAATCAAGACGGTTCTTAGGGAAAGGAATCGATTGATTCCGAAAAACGAGATTGGGTTGGTGTTGGTTGTTATGATGTGATGCTGTTGCTTTGGAAAGAATCATCCGAGATATGCTGCTTCTATAAATAAGGTAACATGAGACTGAAATACATTCTACAGCCACGCCCGATTTCCCTTCAGGTAAGCAAGAAACATGTTTTCCATCTGTTTGTGTGGGTGCATGTGTCATCACACATTTCAGTGATTATTATCACATTTCATACTGTAAAAAAAATTAACTTAAAAATGAGTACTTCTACCTACTGTTTTTTCTGTTGAGTGCAATTGCATCTTAATTGAGTGATGGCGTACTCAAATTTAAGTAACCGTACTTTCTCAAAAATGAGCAATGTGATTTAATATTGCTACACTGTAAAAAAAATCCCGTAAAATTAACGGTTTAAAACCGGCAGCTGGGTCTCCAGTTTTAAACCGCAAAATTGACGGTTAAAATCTGTAAATGCAAACCGTTTAAAACTGTAAGTGGACGGTTTTCTCCCGTAAATCTTTTACGGTTTTTATCCGTAATATTTACATATAACCGTTATTTGATAGTTATTCTCCCGTAAATGTTTTACGGTTTTTATCCGTAATATTTACATATAACGTTATTTGATAGTTATTCTCCCGTAAATCTTTTACGGTTTTTATCCGTAATATTTACATATAACCGTTATTTGATAGTTATTCTCCCGTAAATGTTTTACGGTTTTTATCCGTAATATTTACATATAACCGTTATTTGATAGTTATTCTCCCGTAAATGTTTTACTCACTGTAAAAAAGTACTTAAAAATGAGTACATAAACCTACTCGTTTTTCTTTGAATATAATTGCATCGTAAATGAGCAATGACGTACTCAAATTTAAGTATCCGTACTTTCTCAAATATGAGCAGTGGGATTTAATATTGCTCATCTCAGCTTCAGTTCAAGCCATTTGAAAAAAGCGACGGCCTGCCAAACTTAAAATAGTTGTTTAAAACGCAGTTACAAACGTAATATTACGTCATTGTATCTCTAGTTGTTCCACCAATACACGCACTTTATAAATCCTTAAATATATTTTATTTTCTAATATTTTTCAAACTTTTTTTGTATCCAACTTTAAAATTTTAATGTTTTTAATTTTTTTAATTGATTAAATAACGTCAAAGTAGTACATACTACAAACGTATGAATAGACTTTTGCAGGTTTGTGTTTTAATTGTCTTCAAAAACTTATTTAAAGTTCAAAACCCCAAACATATTCAAGTTTTTAAGTTTAATAATTTGTAAAAGTAATAATTTATAACTTAATTTCAAAAAGCTGTACATACGTTTATAAAACAATTATAAGAGCTTCAAAAAACTATTAACAGTTTAGTTTTAAGTTAATTATTTGCAAAGCCTAAGCGTGACCAAAATTTTAAAAAAATATTTTGAGTAAATGACGATTGTTGCTGACGAAAAGTATGTAGAAAGATGATAAATGGTATATAAAAATCTAAAAAACTACTTATGTTCTGTTTCTTTTACTGTTTTGAAATTCTGTCCACACCTTCTTAAGTAGGTTTAGCATCGTTTTATGAAGAAAAAAAAACAATTTTTCCGGATTTTGGGGCTTGGGTCCCTTTAAGTAAGTAAGAAACATGTGTGTCATCTACTTGTTTAGATGCAAGTGTCATCTGATCATTATCACACTGTAAAAAAATGAACTTAAAAATGAGTACTTGCACCTACTCGTATTTATGTTAAGTACAATTACATCTCAATTGAGAGATGGCGTACTCAAATTTAAGTAATCGTGCTTTCTCAAAAATGATCAGTGCGATTTAATATAGCTAATATCAGCTTCGGTTCAAGCCATCTTAACAAAGCGACGTGACAAACATAAAATAGTTGCTCAACATATGGTTTTCCACATTATTTAATTTCTTAAAATATATCCATTAAATGGAAACTGAATTATATTATAATTCAATTATCTTACTTTCCATTCTTATTGCGCACTTTTTAACATCTCGTATGTTTATAACTTCTTCCAGTCGCCCTGGAAGTTTAACGCTTGGATTGCGGTGCCTGTGGATCTGGGTTCGATTCCCAGTAAGTCTTGGTTAAAATTGTAGATTTTTATTGTGGTTTATGAAGTCAGCCTATGTAGGCTAACATCTAATATTTTTATTCATTGTACTCATTTTTGAATACATATTTTTTTAATGAAACTTATATATTCGGAGCCATGAAAACCATCGAATATACTCAAAAATGAGTATATTTTACTTAATTTTGAGTACCTATTTTAACTGTGCAGGCTAAATTTCATTTACTTTAGAATATACTTTAGTTTTGTAAATCCCTTGAAAGGGTCTTATTTGAAAAGTAAATTCCTAACTAATTAAATTACAATATAATTTATAAAGGCAGCCTATATAGGTTGACATCTAATATTTGTATCCATTGTACTAATTTTTGAATACATATTTTTTTTTAAATTGAAACTTCTGTATTCGGAGCCATGAAAAGCATCGAATATATAAAAAAATGAGTACATATTACATATTTTTGAGTACATATTTTAACCGTGCAGACGAAATTTCATTTACTTTAGAAGATACTTTAGTTTTGTAAATCCATTTAAAGGTCCTTATTTGAATAGTAAGTTCCTAACTAATCAAAATTAGAATATAATGAAAGATCAATGAGTATGTTACAACGCCTTTTAATCTTCATCACAATGGCTTTTGGTCTTATTTTAAGATTTTCAAAGTTAATTCTTTTAATTAATTCAAAGCAATAGAATGTAAATTGTATTTAAATTTTAAAATACATCATAGTCATCATAATACTTAACTAATTATATAAAATCAAAGTCTTATTATTACAGCAATCCATTATTCAAATTAACCATTTAATTGGAAGTTAATTTAAAAATTAACATATAGCAAATGAAGTAAAAAAATATATTTATTTCACTCTTTCAAAATAAAAATAAAAAAATCGTCTGTACGTCACCGTTTCAAATTCCTTTTTACTACAGGATCTCCTATTACTTTGCTTTTTTTGCATGAAATTCCCCAGCGTGAAATTCATCAATCGGGGGCCGAATTGTAATTGAATCTCTTTTCCAAGGATTAATTTGGTTTCCTGTTGCAGGAAAGAGAGAGGCTGTAAATTAAATTCCTGTCAATAAAAGATGGTAAGCTCTCAATCTTCGAACCGAGCTCTGAATAAAATTCCTCATTTTGGCCATTTATTACCAGGGGGAATGTGCATTGGTAGGAAATCTGAATTGAATTATTCAACAGCTTTTGTTTCTTCTGACTGGGATAAATTTACTTGAAGTTATTTCATTTGAATTTATATGAAAATGCCTTAATACGCTGTAGCAATCAGTGAAATTGAATTCGTAGTTTTATTAGTTAAAGTGAAAATGCATTACCGTAAAAAAAATTAACATATTGGTGGATGGTTCCATGCAGTAATCTTATATTTGTTATTTATGATATACTACACTGTTAAAAATAAGTATTCAAAAATAAGTCAAATGTTCTCATTTTTGATTGCATTTTTTCCTTACGTTGGCTTCGATTACATAAGTTTCAATTTTAAATAGACATGTACTCAAACATAAGAAAAATGAGTAAAAACGAATAAACCGAGAAGATAACAGCCTTCGTAGGTTGATTTTAAAATCACTTTCAATAAATATCGACTATTACAGCTAAGACTTAACCGGGTCGTGCAGTTGATTTTTATTTGATATCCGCATAATTTTTGACTAAATAAATTTGGTGATGAAGCGACGAAATAACTTTCCCTAGTTTGACAAAATATTTAATTGGAGCATTTCGTATAAAATAGGGCATCTAGTATTAAAATTTTGGAAAAAGTTGCATATTTTACATATTTTAATATTTGTTTCTGACTTGTAAATATAAATGGCTATTCCTCTAACATATTTAAATATTTGTTTCTGACTTGTAAATAGAAATGACTATTCCTCTAACATAGTTTAATAATTGTTTATGACTTGTAAATAGAAATTATTCCTCTTACATATTTTAATATTTGTTTCTGACTTGTAAAGAGAAATAACTATTCATCTTACAAATTTTAATGTTTGTTTCTGACATGTAAATATAAATGAATATTCCTCTAACATATTTTAATGTTTGTTTCTGACTTGTAAATAGAAATGAATATTCCTCTAACATATTTTAATATTTGTTTCTGACTTGTAAATAGAAATGAATATTCCTTTTACATATTTTAATATTCGTTTCTGACTTGTAAATAGAAATGACTATTCCTCTAACATATTTAAATATTTGTTTCTGACTTGTAAATAGAAATGACTATTCCTCTAACATATTTAAATATTGTTTATGACTTGTAAATAGAAATTATTCCTCTTACATATTTTAATATTTGTTTCTGACTTGTAAAGAGAAATAACTATTCATCTTACACATTTTAATGTATGTTTCTGACATGTAAATATAAATGAATATTCCTCTTACATATTTGAATGTTTGTTTCTGACTTGTAAATAGAAATGAATATTCCTCTAACATATTTTAATATTTGTTTCTGACTTGTAAAGAGAAATAACTATTCATCTTACACATTTTAATGTATGTTTCTGACATGTAAATATAAATGAATATTCCTCTTACATATTTGAATGTTTGTTTCTGACTTGTAAATAGAAATGAATATTCCTCTTACATATTTGAATGTTTGTTTCTGACTTGTAAATAGAAATGACTATCCTTCTTAATGGTAATTGAGATAAAAATACATTACCTTATTTTTGACAAATATTCTTTTTCATACTTTATAATTTTATGTTGTTTACATTTAATGTTGTGTGTTACTCCCAAATAATGCGTTCTTAGGAGATTAACTTAAATATTTTTCTAATGCAAATTATACTTTTCCTATAATTTATGAAATAACTATTGCACTTTTCATATTTAAAATATTGAACAGAAGCTAATAATTTTCGTCTTTTGTTGCCAAAATAATTTTTTTTATAAAATGCTTTAATATTGCACCCTGTTTCTGAATAAATTAACTCAAGCAGGTAAAGTTATAAATTTGTGTTTCAAACAAAATCGGATGTACCCCGTTTTAGGTTTTCTTCAGTAAATTCCTCTTCATTCAAGAAAAGTGTTGTAATAATAAAGGTTGTTAGCTACCACACTGTCAAAATCACACTACAAAATAAAAACAATTTTGACATTTCAGAAGAGAAACAATAACACATTTAAACATTACAAAATATGCACACGAAAACTCTAAAGGGAATTGTTGCTCTTTCAAAATATTCTCTGTTATATTTACAAACAAAATACTTAAACATTTTTTAAAATTTATTTTACGATTCTTCTTACATAACAACTTCAAAAATAGACGTAAATTCTCACGGGATCTAAGAAAATGTTCACGAAACTTGTATAATCACTTTGTCAAGTAGTAGGGATAATTATTTTCAAGGAATATGTTACCAGATGAATATGCAAACCAATTGCATATTCATGACTTCAGGCAAGTACCCTTAACCGCATTAGAGAGCAGAAGATAAGACATCCGATATTTTAATGTAATTATAAACCTTACTGAAATATGGTACTTTGCGTTTGTTTCGCGGTGAAGTGAAATTATTACTTTTAATTCCTTTGAATTCTATCTAATTTCGGATGTTCTTTCATGTTACTTTCTGAATGTGTTACTTTTATATCTGTAACAGGTGTGAACTTCTATATAATTTGAATTATTTTAAGTATTTTTAAAATTACCAATTTAAACAACAAAACAAATATAATTATTCATTCTAAAGTTGTTTGTTAAAATTAATTTGAGTTAGTGTTTAAGGTTTAAATGTATCGTATTTTACATCGTGTGTATAATAAACGCTTATCTTAAAATTATATGTATATATCAAATATGTAATATCTTTCAAATATGTAATACATATTCGTATTATATGTTGTTGCTCATTTCATCGGATTTAAGGATTAATTAAAACATATATTTGAATAATTAACAAATAGAATATTTTTAATAATATGTATTTAATATTAAATATCTAGTAGTGGTTTATATGCAAGAAATCATTCCGTAACTTAACTAAAAGATAATTAAGTAAAAGAGAGTTCAAGAAAATGTCTTCACAATATTTTTAAGTAATATTTGTTAAGTACTCACTTCTGTTTGATATTGTTTTTTTGTTTAAACTGACTGTGTTCTGCAAGTAGTTATTCAATAAGATGAATTATAATGCACGTTAAAGCTTCGTCTTTAAAATCACAACATTTCCTTCTAATTAATCTTTATTATTACAACCAGTTAAAGCCGGTGTCTCTATTACGTCATAATGTAATGTATACCATACGTCATTGTAACATCAATGCCAATTATTGTAACATCAATGCCTATTATTGTAACATCAATGCCAATTATTGTAACATCAATGCCAATTATTGTAACATCAATGCAGATTATTGTAACGAGGAGAATAATCACGAACATAGAACGGTGCAGACGTTCCGCAACACTTAATAAATCGCAAATTCACATACAGAATCCTTCCTTCCAATTAATCAAAACACAAGAATACAGTACTACACTCTATCGCGGAAACACAAACCTTTTTCCTAATAATTAATATAAAATATATAAAAAAATCGATTTTAAAACTTTTTTTAGTATAAATGATCTACATTTTTAAAAAAAGAAAAAGATAACAGAAGACTTAGATATTTCGATGAAATGGAATTGGATGGAATACCAAAAGAGTGGTCATCTATTTGGTAAGTTTACAGTCGTGGAATTAAATCACGGTCGAGCCGAGTAGTAACAAAACGATTTATTCCTCAGAGCCAGCACATCTTCACATGGCAAGAGCAAAAAATGGAATTACATCAAATAGGGATTTATTACGTTATGCAGAGGGAAAATAGGGATGCTAATTCATGTCATCGGAAACAAAGTCGTTGATCGGGCAAGGGGATTCTCTAGGGGAAAAAATGCGCATTTGTGCTTAAAAAAATCCCTGAGTGACAGGGGATAAAAAAAATATTTATGTGGGTACTTAAAAGCTTTGTAAAGTCAGCAGAAAACATGGGAACCAAGCGATTTGTTTGGGGGAAAATAGAGTGTTAGGAACACGAGGGAAAAGTTGGTGTTAAGGAATTTTAAAAGAGGTTTAAAAAATAAATTCGGGGTTTGAAAAGAGGGTGGTAATATAATTTATTTTCATATATGTATAAGATATCAAATTCCTATATCATTAGGAATAAATACAAACCATATAATTCCCCTTAATATTAATAATATTAAATTTTCTCACCTGCTGGTATGATCTTTGCCACGCACGGTTCCCTTTGTCCCCCTATGGCATTGCTCCCCCAGCACAGCAGCAACCCGTACCCAGCCAGCGTCCGTGGGGTGTAACTGAGGACGCTCCTGGAGCCCTCGCTCCACCACTTCTGCAGGTTCACGGTTTCCAGCGTGTTGTTCAGCGTCCAGCGGAAGTTCACGTCCGCTGGGTCCGCCTCCACTTCGCAAGTCACGTTCACCACCTCCGTGCGAGCGACCCCGTACACTTTGGGGTCGGACTGCTTGCATACCGGGGAATCTGAAAAAAATATTTGTATATGTTATTAATTAATAATGCAGTACTTTATGGAAGTCTGTAGATTTTTTTAATGAACATCGTAAAACTTAAATGTGTTTTGTTGTTGATTTGTGTGTTACTGTTTTCAGATTCCGATTGTCTGATGGTGCTAAGAAGGAACTTCATAATTGAAATTAAAATGCCTTATTATAAATTAATTAATAATACTTACTAATTTTGAATGTAATACGTTTATATGTATTTTGATTGTTTTCTAAATTACTTGAAAAATTACGAGGTACTCCTCCTATAGCTTATTATGTAACTCCAGTACGACGCTAACACGTCCAGTGTTGACGGTCAAGTCGGTATTTATCCGCAAGTGCGAAACGGGGTCTCTTAACCCCGTACAGTACCTATACGCAAGTTCGCTATAGGGCCAATTAACCCGTTTAATTAACCCGCAAGTGCGCAATGGATCAATTAATCCCGTGCAGTAACAACCCGCAAGTTCGCAACGGGTCAATTAATCCCTTTCAGTAAATCTGCAACTGTAACACGGTCAATTCCCCCCCCCCCCCCCCCCCCGTACAGTAATTACCTGCAAGTTCGCCACGGGGTCAGTTAACCTTGTTCTGTAATTCCGCAACTGTAACGCGGGGTGAATTTTCCAACGCACAGAAATAAAACGCAAGTTCGCCAAGGGGTCAATCAACCAATTCCGCACTGAACGTGTTAACTAACTCACACAACCAACAATACTGTTTTTAATATTTCAAAGCCATAATACTCACACTGCACCAGCAGATGCAGGTAATCACTGACACTCTGCCCTTCCGAATTCCCAGCCAGGCACCGGTACCTCCCCCTGTGCTCCCGCCTGACGCTCTGCAGCACCAGGGTCTGGTTGCTGATGATGACTCCAGCGGACTTGTTGCTCTGAACGGAATGATCCTCGAACTGCCACGCCACCTCGCTCACCCACGGATTGGCACGGATGTTGCATTCCAGGTAGACGTCGCTGCCTTCTCGGATGTTGGAGATGCTGATGGAAGCACCCAGGGCGAGACTTATGATGGGGGCGTCTGGAAGAGAAATTGAGACTTCAATTAAGATAAAGTTAACAATATAATGATTTCAATTATCCGGACCAATTGGAACCAGATTCCATCGGGCTAATTGGATAATTCACGAAAGAAAAGGTTATTTCATAGTAAATTACATTAGTCCGAGTATTTGAATTTTAGGCAGTTTTTAATAACTATGTGCGATCTAATTTTTATTATATAAAATACATTGTGAATCATCTTATTTATTTAAATGAATTGGTTGACTCATTTAGACTCATCATGACTCAAATGATCTGTTTCCGACAGGCAGAGCTCAAGGGGTAGTGGAGAGCGATTATCTGTCTACTGGAATCACTGGAAAAGGAGTTGTGTGGTGTTATATAACGTACATTGGTTTAAAGTTTTTATGTTAGTTATTCTAACCAATTTTCTTGTCCTTTATCATAAAGCAAATATTATTACACTAATAAAAAAAAATTACGAGAAAATAAGGCAAATACATAAATCAGGAATTACTAACTCAGAAGTAATTGCTAAATTACTAAATGGAAAATACTACATTAATAAAAATAAAATATCTTCCCCGACAAGGACATACACAAAAGCATTTTAAATGTAGCAAATGCACCAAATAAACCTTTAGTTGAACATATTATTTGGCACATTCTACAAGGACTAGATAAACGCGTGAGATCTTTTACAGGTGAGTCTATGATTCGAGCATATAAACCACGTGATTTATTTCCTCCAATCACAAAGCCATCTGCGAAAGCTCGCGCGCGTTTATTTCGTTCGTATTGAATGGGCATTATAATAAAAAGTACTTCAAACAAATTTACAGAGCGATAAATGATAGCGTCTCAAATAAGGTTCCGTAGACCTTAAGGTATGCAACACTAAACAGCAAAGCTTACTACAACAACATAGAATACAAAACAAATTCCTTGAAAATGCAAGACATAGTGTTACAAATTTAGGTTTAACTATGTATCATATCTTGGTGCAAAACAGAGGTCTACACCATATTATGCTGGAATCTAGGTTGGACTATAAATCCTCGATAAAAAAAAGCAGATGTTTTTGAGTAATTGGTTGTACCTCTTTAACTGCAACCGAAATTTTCGCTGTCGCTACATCAACAAGCACCTCCAAAAAAGACAACGACGAACAAGGACATCCATGGCTCAGTGGATAAAGGCGCTCATCTATGAATTAGGGGAGTTATCCTAGTTCGAGTCCGATTGTTTTCATGCTGCTATTTGCGATCAGAGGGTTGCCAGCTTCGCTACAAAAACACTACTAATACAATACTAAGAAAACTCGATTTTTGAGCTTTATGCAACGTTATGAGTTTTAGTGCAACGTCTCACCATTAAACCATCCGTGAAACGGTGAAACTAAGCACCAAATGTTGGAAGCAGCTAAATGGGTGCCAACGTTTGGTGCAATACCTTAATAATTTTTAACTGTGTACTCACAATTCACTCGAATGGTCCACTCATCTTCAATGGCAGACTGCGGCAGCGCAGGGTTCTCAGCCCTGCAAGACAGTATCTTCCCGTTGTCGTCTGGGGTCGGCACCAGGTGCAGTGTGCTGACAGTAAGATTCCCGCCATCTGACACGGTGTCGGTAGTGCCTGCCCCAATCTTCTTGCCGTCCAGCCACCAGGAGAGAATGGCCCGGGGCCGGGATCCAGTTGTCTCGCAAATGATCTGTTTCCGACTGCCAGCGTTCAAGGGGTAGTGGGGAGCGGCTATCTTGACTTCAAGTGGTCGCACTGGAAAAAGGAGTTGTGTGGTGTTAGATGACCCACATTGGTTTAAAAGCCTTGACGTTAGCTATTCTATTTGAAAAGGATAACTTACATAATTCATTTTAACTAAAGCAGGGTGAAAAATGATAACTAAAGTAGAAAGATTCTTACATAAATATGCTATATTTTCAAATTATTGAATTTGTTTCAAGTTGAATCGATAAACAAGATTGTTCATATCGGAATTGTTGCTAAAAAAGTTTTCCATACGTATTTTTTCAGGTTGATGTATATGTTACATTTTGTTAAATCTAATCTAAGTATTTGTTTGAACAGAGTTTAATAAAATTTGACCATGTAAAATAAGGTAATATAAGGGGAATGGACATATAAATTTGGTTATTAAGTTCCAAGTCCAAATTTTGTCTGGAAACAAAATGACACATTTTTTTAAATTCAATTTTGAGAGTTATAAATATTTGTAATAATTATACTGTTTTTTTCATAAGTGTAAAATGTAATTTAATATTTACGAATTTTCTATTATAATTCATATTTCTAATTATTCCTGTTATGCATTATTTGAAATAATATAAATAAATATTTTTTTTAATTCTCAGTAAATTGAAGTACCTGAATATTTTGTAAAATATTAAATAACAATCAATATTTTTCCGTTCATGACTTACTTTAATACTCCATATTTAATACTAAAATAATAGTTAATAAAAAAGCTTTGAATAAGTTATACAATACAATTAGAAACATATTTCAAATTTTTTATGTCTTCTGTAATCCCATAATTGAATTAAAACCACCTGATTACTGTCCAAAATCATATTTATTATACATCTATTAAATCTTTTTAAACAATAAAAGTAGTATAAGATAAAACCCGTAATTTTCTTTTTAATAGATAAATGCATAGCAAAACCATTCAATTTCATTTCAATAAAAAAAAAGTAATCAAATGGCAACCTCAATCTGAACGTTAAAGCAACATTTCTATATAAGTTGCCTGACAACTGTAGTCGACTCTCAGAACAATTATCCAGTCCTTTTTTAACTAATATAAAGCCGTTTCTGACAGATATATAATAATTACAATTATTAATTTTCAAACGTTACATGGCGACTCAAATAAGTAGCTTTAATTCTTTAAAAAGTTAGATCAAGATCGAAATATAAAAAAATCGAAAAATAGTCTTAGTGAAGATTTTTGAAATCCAATTTCTGCAATCCCATTATTGAATTAAAAAAAAAAACGTTTCCGTTCAAAATTAATTATATTTATTTCTCATTTATGAAATATTATTAAAAGTTAAAGTGATGTAATATAAAGAGAATACCTGTTAGTTGTTAAAATATTATTGGCACATGTAGTCGAATCCAAGTACACGTATGCAGTACTTTTTTAAGGTATATACAGATGTTTCTGACAGAAATATAAGAATTACAAAATTCTCTTTAAAAGTTACATGACGATTCATATAAGTAGCATTATTTCTTTAAAAGTTAGAACAAGATCGTATTATAAAAATTCGAAAATATATTCTTAGTGCAGATTTTCGAAATCCCAGTACTGAATAAAAAACACTCATTTCCTTCCAAAATTTTAATAATTTATCATCTATTTAATAGTTTTAAAAGTTAAAAGTAGTATTATAATATAAAGAAAAATCCACATTTTGATTTTTAAGGGATAAATGCGGAACAAACAATGCTGTCAAAAGTAGTGTATTATAAAAAGAGAACTCGTAATTTGCTTTGGAATAGATTAATGCATAACAAACTATGATAGTATATTTCAATAAAAAATAAGTATTCCATCAAGAACCTTAATCTGAAAGTTAAAGCAACATTTCTTTACACAAATTTATTGACATCTGTTGTAGACTCCAAAGACATGTATTAAGTACTTGTTTAATGTATATAAAGTTGTTTCTGTCAGAAATATAAGAATTACAAATTATTCTTCAAACATGACGAATCATACATGTGCCTTATTTTTATTAAACATTGTATCACGATTGTATTATAAGACTTCGAAAAAATATTCTTAGTGCAGATTTTTAAAATTAAGAATCAAAGCTATGTTGCTGCAATATGACAACGTTGAAAAGTTCTGTTAGACAAGTCTATGTGACTGTTTTTAAAGTACTTTTCAGAATGATATAAATAAAAAGAAAATATTCCTAAACATAAAGTATGGCTCAGACTCTTGAAGTTAAGTCAGAATTTGCAATTTGATAGAATTGCGCAGTTTCTCCTACTGTATTTATGGTTTGGAGAATTCCCCATCTTAAATATATATCCAATTCCGCCATATTTATTCATGAAGTTTATTTTTTTATTCTTGATAAGATACCCATTTAAGTAAACGGCTTAACTGAGGTTTGGCTGCTTTCCCAGTTTGGAAATAGAAAGAAATTTATGTCATTTAAATGTCTACATGGTTAAATAAGGTCATAAATAATAATTATCTACGGTAACATTACTTAGCGTAAAAAATATGTATACACTGTTAAAAATATATGTATTTATGTTAAAAAACATTTTTTAAATATTTAAAGCGCCTTAATAAAGAATTATGTGCAGAAATATTGTACACATTTAAAAGCTGGACTTTAAAGAAAGGTTAAGATTGCATTTTGCATTCATATTAATACCAATATAAGCGTAGTTCCCTGTTTGCATTTACCATAGGTTTCAGTACCTTGCATTTTCCCTGTTTGGAAATATAAAGAAATTTATGTAATTTAAATGGCTATTAAGTTATATATGGTCATAAATAATAATTGTCTACGATAAGCTTACTTAACATAAAATAAACGTAATTGTATACACTCTAAAAAACAAAACAAAAATCGTATTTAAGTTGCAAAACATTTTTTAATACTTTAACACGACGTAATAAAGAATTTTTCTCAAAATTATTGTACAAATTTAAAAGCTGGACTTTAAAGAAACGTTTGGATTGCATTTTACAATTATTTTAATATCACTATTATAGGAGTTACTAGTTTGGATTTTCCTTGTTTACATTTTCTCCAGCTTTCATTTACCTTGCATTTTCCCAGTTTGGAAATATAAAAACAAAATTATGTAATTTAAATGTCGACATGGTTAAATAAGATCATAAACAATAATTATCTGCGATAACATTACTTAGCGTAAAAAATATTACACTGCAAATAAAAATCTGTATTTATGTCGAATATTTTTTTAATAATTTAAAACGCCTTGATAAAGAATTTTGTGTAGAATTATTGCACACATTTAAAGGCTGGACTTTAAATAAGCGTTAGGATTGTATTTAACATTTATATTAATATCACTATTAGCGTGGTTCTTAGTTCGAATTTTCCTTAATAGCATCCATAATTTTAATTAATAACATACATAGTTTAAATTACATGTATTGTTAGCTTTTCAATTGAAATCTAGCTTAAAAAAAATCAGAAAAAATGGTATATATGGCAATTCTAAACAGGGTTTGATTTCAGGGATTAAAACTTTGTAATTTTAATCCTTGATCCTTTTGAAGCGGAGACAATGGCCTTGGCGTGTAAAATTTTTGTTTTATGTCTTGTTACATTTTTGCTGTACATCATGTTAACTTGTTTATTCTCATTACAATGTTATATTTGCTGTTTTTTATTTTGCATTTTGGCAACGTTTGTCTTATCTTGTGGGGTGTTTGCTTTTTGTTTGTTGTCTGATTTCGTATTTCGTTTTTGCTTTTCATTTGATTTGTTGGCTTTTCTGCTTCAGCAGACGTTGGAGGTCTGGCTAAGTTTCGGATAAATTTTACGCTTAGCCATCGGAAACGCCTACTAGCCCTTGTTGTTCTTCTCGGCCTCCTTGACGAAGAGAGGGGGACACTTTGGCATTTATCTTTTTTTGTAATTTATACTCTTGCTTATTTTTCAGTATTTTTACTTGTATATATATATATATATATATATATATATATATATATCGTGAATTCCGATAATACATTATTCTAAAGTTCTATTTCTCGAATAATGTAGACTATATAAAGAAATGAAGTAATATCCATCCATCTAGCTCTGTATAGTAGATCAGTAAGATCAATAAATTGAGTTAAGTGGTAAAGTGTACTAACTATCTCAATTAATCATTCTTCCCTTCAATTCCATCTGTTAGAGCGATGGGAACATTGTTTATAAAATGTTTCAACTAACTAAAACTTTAACGTCGCATATTCCGACAATGGAACTACGTTATACTAAACACAATTCACATTTCTGTGTTTTTTATAGATGTGTTATTTGAAAACATCTGCGTTATATGTATAATGTGGTTACTCACAATTTAATTAAAGTATTATATATAACGATATGTATCCATAATATAATATATAGAGATACATATTTAACGAAATTTTAATTTCATTACTCAGTTAAAACTATGTACTCAAAAATAAGTAAAGTGTAGTAATTGTTGAGTGCATTCGATGCTCTGAATACATGTTTCATTTTTGAAAAAGACATGTACTAAAAATTGAGTACAATGGGTAAAAATGAATAAAAATAGCTAATACTAGTCTACATACTGCTTTTAAAAACCACTTTCAATAAATATCAGCAATTACAATCAAGACTTACTAGGAATCGAACCCAGACGCCACAGTCCAGTGCATTATCCGTTAAACTACCAGGGCGACTTGAAAAAAGTTATAAACCGAATAAATGTTAAAAATGTGTTCCAAAAGAATGGGAAGTAAGGTAACTGAGTTGTAATAACTCAGTTTCCGTTTAAGCAATCGACATCAAATGATGTACAAAACCATCTTTTGAATTACTATTTTAAGTTTGTCAGGTCGTATTGATAACATGGCTTGAACAGAAGCTGATATTCTTAATATTAAATCACACTGCTCATCGTTGAGAATGTACGCTTACTTACATTTGAGTACGTCATCGCTCATTTAGGATGCAGTTGTACTCAAAGAAAAACGAGCAGGTTCAGGTACTGATTTTTGAGTACTTTTTTTACAGTGCAGTTTTAAGTGCACTAAGTAGTGTAAAAAACGAATATGTATTTTATATTGTAAATTAAATTATTCCAAATGGTATATTTGTAACTTGGCTATAAACAGTTTGTTAGTAATAAACTGCGCAGTTTGTTTGACAGTCACTCATTATCGAACCCAGAACCTTATGCTTTCTTTACAGATAATCTACCGATCAAGCTAAATTGATTACTCGAGCCCAAGTGGGACTATGGGATGTATGAAGCGACCACTACAGAACCATCATCCTCTCCTCAGTGAGTCGGACAGGAGAACGAATGAAGACCACCCGTGAAGCGTATGACGTGGGTGAAAATAAGCATGTTTCTGTGAACAATGTAATAATGTGGTGATAAAAGTTGTGCTCAGGCCGGGTCACCAATGCAGTGTAGTGCGTTTTTCAGTCACCCGGAGACGAACCCGATACGTTATGCGTGCTACGCCGATGCTCTACCGATTATAAAACGCAATTTCAATAGAGTGTATACATATTGATTGGCCGCCAACAAATATTCTTGGCGACATACAAAATATTTTTTTTTCAAGATTTGATTTGCCCCGACACCTATTGTATTTTTTAACAAAGCCAAACGTATGTCAAACGTGCTATTTTTTATTAAGTACAATGTCAGAATGTATTATCCTATAACCGTAAAATGATTTTCTCTCCTGACACCCCACGCATCTGGTTTTAACAACATTTCACAAGAAAAATTATTCAATTATAAATAATACTTACCGAATCATGGACACAATACACTGAATTAGTTCAAATTCACTAAACGGATTTGACGCAAATTAGATAGTTTGGATTATAAATCGTGCATCGGCAACAGTTGTATTATATGGAATATACAACGTTGAATTCAATTACCTGCAGATATAGATGCAATGCCCAATTTCGCTGACAGTATATAATTCCGTTGTTTTAAGGTATACTGAATTTGAATATTGGATTATCATATTTCACGGAATGACAGTTCCAACAATGGATATATGAAATAACGGATATAGGTATATTATATATAGGTAAATATTTTAATATTGTTGGGAAGTTTGTGAAACAAAAAATTTTTAATGCATCTTTAATAGTAAAAGCAATAATTTACTTTATGTTTAATTGATATTAATATTAATAGTTAATTTATATTAATATTTAATTTTTTATTTAATTGTGTATCGTAAGGGTAGTAGAAAATAAGTTATATTTAAGATATAGTTAAGCAATACTAGAGTTTACTATACTTCTGTTTTGGCAGATATTAATAAAAAAATTGTTGTTAAGAAGAAGAATTTATACAAAAGGAAATATTAAGAGGAAATATCATTATCTAGCATATTTTTTTATAGATTATGTTTACACAAGGAATATACATAATATTAATATTTGCAATGTTGGGTTTCATTTTTATTATATTTTGTCGTTGATTAAAAGTTTTAATTACCAGCTGTAGTAATGAAATTTAATCCTTGTAAAATAGAACAGCAAGGGATTAAAAATTTGGAAAAACACGTATTCACTTAAAATGCTAAGTATATTGCATAAATCAGATGTTTAATAATTTCTGCAATCACAACAAATGACAAATCAATACCAACATTGTTTAATGATGAAAATGTTATTGCGCCATCTGTCGGTGATAATTTGTGTTATACGAATAATTAAAATAAATGCACATTTATTTGTCATGAAATCATTAACAATATCAGCTACTATCTCTATTTTTAAAGTTAATTAATATCACATTCTAATTATAAAGTAAATTTAGAGTAGAATTTAAATTTGCAGAATTTTTGTTTAGAATAATATATGATTTTGGTGCATCTTGTTCATACGGCTCTGTTTGGCGACCTTTTGCCTTTGGCGCCGAAATCCAAATGCCAGATAATGAAACACGATTAAGTTAAAGTAGGTTTAGTCTGAGATATAAATGACCTCAAAATATATTTTTGAAGCTTTTGAAAACTATTTATGTAAAAAAATTCAAATTTATCTATCTTGAAAGTATTTTTATGATTTTTACATTAATTCGGTTTTTGATTTTTTTTCTTCTTGACTTTCAATGGATGAGGTTTTAACCTGCCTCCACCTTTACTGTGTGTCTACGTGTCACCATGAAACACCAAAACTAAATATGTCATTATTTAGAATTAATGACTCTTGCTATTATACAGGACATTTCAATGGAAAACAAGAATTCGTTTTTATTGCATTTATAATTGAAGCGTTCAGAGAAAAAGTGAATCAAGTCCAAAAGTATAAACACAATTGTTTGTTGCGGATTAATAATTGTTAACGGTGAATATTATTAGATCCATAGTGAAGCAAGTCCCTGATATTTCTATTCTCTAACAGATGACATTATTATACTCCTAAATCACTTAGGGATTCAACTAGAGTTAATACACTGTTACCTTCATTATCTGAAAACTATTACTTATGGACTTGATTTACTTTAGCTCTGAACGCCCCAATTATTATAAAACACAATGTGCTTTAGATAGAGTAAAGGTACTCACGGTTTATATCCAGACGAACTGCAGACGTTCTAGGTCTCGTGAGGTTAGTGTTGGTCGCTTGGCAAGTCAATTCGGCCAGCAAATCGGATCTTCTGAGTTCAAACAGGAATAATTCGTTTCTTACAAATCCCTGTGGTGTTACGTTAAAACTGTCGTCCAATAAGGTTGTCCCCCGCCACCACGTGACTTCTGGCGAAGGATCCCCTAAAGTAAAACGAGAAAACAAAGATTATCATCGGTTACATAACATTTGTTCATAATATTTTTAATGAACAATTATATCCTCACATTTTGCGAATGAAGATATTTGACATTTAACCTAACAAATCAAATCGGAAAAGGAATTGTTATTTTCGTTATCGTAGTTCAGTTTTCAGTTTGTTTCAGATCAGTTTTGCGAAAAGAGTTGTTGTGACTTATAGCTTCACCACGTTAAATGCAAAAATCGTTAAAAAACTACTATTTAATCTGTCATTTTAACATTAAATCCATTCATCATTGTACTTAAAATGGTGCAAACGCTGACGTCACAGGCAGTTTATATGCTCAGCTGATAAAATGTCTTCCGGGCACCACTGATTAGAAGACCCCGTTTAATAAAAGTGCTTGCAATATACGTTTCTGGATATTTAGTTCGACCATACCCAAATTCCTTTCTTTTAGAATCTGTAAATATATATTTCTATCATTTTCTGTTAATTTATTATCATTTTTTAATTATAATTAATTACTTTTTCGAGTTAATAGGAAAATTGCTTCTATTTACCTAAGGTACCAATTTTAAGGTGCTAAATATTGTAAACAATTTATAAAAATTCAATCTGTCATGATCTCTTGTTCCAACGTTGTTTTCGTCTTGTTATATGTTTTTAAGAAGAACATGTATCAATAAATGAATGAACCGTCGATTGATGTTTGTTTTTTCAGCCGAAAAATTGTGTAATTATGACTTGTCATTATGTATTATATCATTATTAACTTTTTAATATTTTGTAAGAACCTGTTAGTTATTTTTAATCTTAAAAGAGTTTTTATTACACCATTTTTCATTTTTCATCAACATGCCTTCATTGCTGTTAGAATCGTATGCAAAATTAACGGTAACGCTCTATTTGTTTAGTATGGTATTTAGTTAGTCAGTGGCATAATTAAGTATTACATTAATAATGAGTTTAGAAAACTTTTATGTATGGTTTGAAATAAAATATGTATCTTATGTGGCTTTACACCAAGGATAGTAAAGACTATACATAGAAGGTGCGCTCGTTTTTCGCTTTTTGAAAGTGGGCAAGGAAAGGCAACTAAATGACATCATTTTAGCTCCGCCTTACTTTTGACATCATTTTAGCTCCGCCTTACTTTTGACATCATTTTAGCTCCGCCTTACTATCGGTTTTTGATCATTCTCATTGGCTGTGTGTTTCAAGCATTGCTATTTAGGTTCGACCCCGGTTGGGTAACAACTGGTGATTTAATTTTTAATTAGCAAAATAATGTAAATATCTGTAAATAATTAAGTTCAGGTAGCTTCACTACTAATCCGTCCTTGTTTTGTTATGTACCCGTATTTTACTTGATTGAAATTGTAACTCATTTAATATGTCCAATGCAAATGCATTGACCGGATAGTTCCGACCACTATTTTACTCTTTCAAAATTCATGGACATGCTCTCGTGGTAGCTAATATTATTTTAATACGCTTAATTTATTAAGCAACTCTTTTGCAATTTTTCCATACTAAAAACAATTCTTAAAATATAATTTAAACTCATAAAATGCAGTAAAAGTAACTAAATAAAGTTAGCTTATCACTTTTTAATAGTTAAAAAAAACGAATAGATGGCAGCACCATCAAACAACGCGCCCGCATCTAGTTCAGCCTTGCCATTGGTTCAAACGAGATCATTAAACACGCCCACAGAAGTAGGCGTCACTATGACGTCAAATAGTTGCTCTCTCCGCCTTCCGTCAGGCAGCGCGAGTACGAGCACACCTTATATATATATATATATGGTCTTCACTATCCTTGGCTTTACACCACGTCATAAAAATAAACTTTGGTTAGTAACATCGCTGATTGTTTTTTTCAAGTATTTCAGGCATTGTTATGTCTGATATATATATATATATATATATATATATATATATATATATATATATATATATATATATATATATATATGTTCCACATGATGCATGATTGTTATGTAAGTATTATATGTAAATTATACATAATTTTGAATAAAAAAGTATTATTTTTATTATTATTTAGTAGATACAATGTTGCAAAGGGGCTCCAAGGCCTGCCCAGACAAAGCAATAAAACTATATGTATTTAAAAAAAAAGGACATTAACTACTATAAATATAACATATAAACCTTTTATAATGTTTCTTGTAAATGTAAACCAAAAGAAAAATTATTTTTTAAAATTTGAATATGTGTTTTTTTAAAGTAACTTTTTTACAATGAAAAAAAATGCTTCCTGATCATTTTATTTCTTAAGTTTAATGTAGTATGTCACACAAATGGATGAATCAACGTACCCGTACTACACTTAAATAAAAATACGCATTCATATTCATTTACCGGAAGAAAAAATAATAAATTAAAAATATATATTTATTTAAAATGCAAAGTAAACATGATTTCTTCACAGCTTTCTATACATATCTTCATAACAAAATAAATTTTATTTTTTTCTATGTGCAAACAGTATTTTTTAATACATTTATCAACATTTAAGTATATCATCAAAAGTTAAAAAAAATACATAGTTTAGTATTAATGTTATTCATCATATTCAGTTTGGTATTTTTCCTAAAATTAAACAAACATATTTTTTTTTAGTTTTACGTTAACAAAATTAAAATAAACGTTGTACAAAGCATGAGCATATCTTCGTCGTTTTTAATCCTTTCACTGGCTTATTTTTTGATTAATGTGTTTAGAAAAATTAAACTACATTTGGCTCATTTATGTTTTTGTGTACATTTTGGCTTAGAACTAACAAAATAAGATTTTTTTTTAATTTGGATACGAAATTTCATTCTTCGTTATTTTTGGGTATACTATGTTCATGAAAGGGACATCGGTATAAAAATGTCATTTAAAAAAATTATATTTATTATACTTGTTTATTAGTTTTTAACATTTAAATAATGATTCTGCATTCAATCTTCAAGGATTACAGTTTTAAGCTAAATAAAATATTAAGATATTTTATTAAAAAATGGACTAAAATGCCTTTACAAGCCAAGACCAAAAAAATTCCACAATTGAAATATATAACCTAGAATGAATGTTTTTGCGATTAGAATAAGTCATTTTAAATCTTACGGCAAAAAAAAATGTGGATATCTCGTTTCACATTTTTCACTAAACCACCTAATTTTAATTCAATAAAATTCTGCATTTCATTTCATTCCTCTAACTGTTAGATTAGAATATAATTATATAAATATATGTATATGTATATTTAAAATTAAAATTTTGAAAGCATTAAAAATATTTTTTTATAAAAAAAAACATTTAATTTTCTATAATTGGAAATCCACTGTATATAAAAATAAAATCGACATTTGAACTTGAATTAAAACACCCAGAAATGTAATTTTTTGCTAAAATATACTTTATTAATTTAGTAAATTAAAGGGATCCCAAGCCCAAAAACCCGGAAAAATTGGTATTTTTTTCTTCTTAATAAAACGGTGATAAACGTATTTAGAAGGTGTATACAAAATTTTAAAAAAATAAAAGAAAGAGAACATATGATTTTTTAAGATAATTATATGACATTCATCATCTTTCTACATACTTTTCGTCTGCAACAAACGTCATTAACTCAATTTTTTTTTTTTAGTTTTGGTCACGTTTAAAATGCTAAAGCTTTGTAAATAATTAACTTAAAACTAAACTGTTAATAGTTCTTGAAGCTCTAATATTCGTTTTATAAAAATATGTATAGCTTTTTTAAATTAATAAAAAAACTATTTTTTTACAAATTATTAAACTTAAAGATTTTAATATTTTTTGGGGTTTTAAAGTTTTTGAAAACAATTATAACACAAATCTGCAAAAGTCTATTCATACGTTTGTAGTATGTACTTTGACGTTATTTAATCAATTAAAAAAATTTAAAAACATTACAAATTGAAAAAGGAGTAGTGTTTTTAAAAAAAAGTATTTTTAAACTTAAAAAATGCAAAAAATAACAAAAATAATTTTTTTTAAATATATTTTTGTTTTTGATTATTGTTCAAAAAACGACGTTCTAATAATATAAAAAATGGTATTTCTGAATTCATTAATAAATGAATTAGGATTTGGGATTCGGGTCTCCCTTAACAAAACATAACGAGATCAAAACATATGTTTAACTTTGTTTAATTAAATTTCTACTTTCAAAAAAACTATTTTACCCCAGGATCCATTTCTCTCCACCTCACACTACTGTCTCAGTCAATCTTTGACTGAGACATCCAATTGATCGATCACTTTATACCACCGAAAATTCCGCCCAAATAGCTCATCATACGACTAGAGGATAATAACATCCCTTATTCGTTCGAATCCAATTGCGGATCTATTTCAGGAAGATATATTTGCCCCAAACCTTTCATTTTCGGAATTCTGCGGTTTGTGGAGAAAAAAAATCCATCGATCCTGGGAAAACTAAAACCAATTTGAAAAGAGAAGAGAACCGATTTTCTGTAATATGAATCATTTACTTTATCTTTATCTTTGTTTTATTATTCCAATCCCTGTAGGTGTGTACTTTACCTCGATTCCTTATTTTTCTTTGATTGAATTTTCGGGGTTGATCTCTTAAAATAATAAATCTCCGCCCCCCTTTTTCTCGGTGGTTCTCTCAATTTTTAACTCATTAGGGGAGCAGATGAGTTTGATCATCGGTTTCGGTGATGAATTTTTCAAAAAGGGATTGTATTCATTTCGGGATTATTAGTTTTCGGAATCCGATTAAATTAAAGTGTGTGGTTTTTTTTGGTGCATTTATATGAAAGTTTAATTATTTTAAGGTAGTTTTGAAGTTATATTATTTCGTTTCAAGATATATATTGTAATGAACTTTATATTATTTTTGGAATTATTAATGCACTGCTCAAAATAGGTACTGAAAAATAAGTATAATGTACTCATTTTCGAATAAATTCGATGCTTATCATGGCTCAAAATACATAAGTTTCAATTTTGAAAAAGACATGTACTCAAAAAGGAGTACAATAAGTAAAAATAAGTAAACGCTTGCCTATATAGGATGTCTCTATACATCACTTTCAATAAATAACAACAATTACTACCAAGACTTACCGAGAATCGAACCAACATCTTTAGGTACCGGAGCCTAAACTACCAGGGAGACTTGAAGAAGTTATAAACATAAATAATATTAAAATGGTGTGTCAAAAGAATGGGGAGTAAGATAATTGAGTTGTAATTACTCAGTTTCCATGTAATCAATCGACATCAAATAATGTGAAAAACCATCTTCTGAACAAGTATTTTAAGTTGGTCATGCCACTTCGTTAATATGGCTTGAACTGAAGCTGTGGTTAGCAATATGAAATCCCACTGCTCATTTATGAGAAAGTACGGTTACTTAAATTTGAACAAGCCGTTACTCAATTATGATGCAGTTGTACTTAAAGAAAGATGAGTAAGTTCCGGTACTATTTCCTAAACACCTGTTTTTTTACAGTGTGGAAATTGAAATTATTAATTAGTTAATAATATGGTAGGTTGTTTATTGTTAGGCACATTAGATACATGAAAAAAAAATATGAACTTCACAATAGCACAACCAAAATTGGAAAAATAAAATTCATTTCTGTAACATTAATAATTACTTCAATTGCTGGGCACTCTTTACAATAGTAAAATGGTTTTTCAAATGTTGTAACATATACTTATTTACCGATCCTGATACTAGAGTGATATTTTTTAGTTATAATACAGTTATAATATAACTAAATTACTTTAATTTTAAACCGGAAAGTTTCCTTGAAATATGATACTATTAACTTTCATACGGATAAGAAAGGAATGAACGAATCATCAAGAATGGATTAAAAATCAATATTAATGGCAACAAATAAATCATAATCCATAGTTTACACACACTACTACATGTCCGTAATGTATAACAAGGAATATCTACAAAACAAATTAAAAATAAATATAAACTGGTCCCATTTACTAAAATTAAAGGTATTGATTTACAATGTATTTCTAGAAGTAAGTAGCGTACTGCCGGTGGGATTTACCTTGTTGGCTGATGAGTAAAATAGCCAAATGTTGCCAAAGTAATTCAAATATCGCCAAATGAATAAAATTTCGCAAAATAAATAACAATGTCTTCAAATAAATAAAAATATCGCCAAATAAGCTTAAAAAATTATACATTTACAATATCATCAAAATGGAAAAATTAGTGTCCAAATAATAAAAAAGGAATTTATTACATTGATTTGTGCCAATTAATTAATTAATTATAACTAACCTATTAATTACTTTTAAATTCAATTTCACATATAGTTACATAATAGTATTTATCTTACCTCCGTCCACTTCGCATCCAAGTGTCAGAAAAGCTCCTTCGTCAAAAGGTCCGATAATGTCTCTTAACCGCTGACCGTTGTCATCTACTATGACAGGGTCCCCAGGAGGAACTACATGAAGAAACAATGGAAAACTATCAAATATCTGATTCAAATATATAAAAACGTTTATCAAGATGAAACTGTTAATCGAAAATACAATTTGAGCTGTTAGAAGAATCGAATATCAGCTTATGAGTTAGCTGACCACTTAAAATTATCTACACAAGTATCTCAATTTTTTATTTACGATGAAAAATATTGCATTTCTCTGTAGTAATTTGCATTACACTGTATAACATTGCATTACACTGCATTATATTATATTGCATTGCACTGTATCAAATATATTACATTGGATTATATCACATGTAATGCAATGTAATATAGTGCAACGCACTGCATTACATTGTATTGCTTTACATTTCATTGCATTGAAATGTACTGCACTACACTGAAATGATGCAATGTATTGTTTTGAGAAAGTTATAAATGTGTGAGTATTGCTTGAAATAACTAAATAATACTTTATATTGTTTGCTTTAGTTAGTTTTAAAACTTTAAATTTATATATTTACTCTGATTTTTCTGATTTAAAGTATATTTATATGCATACGTTTAAACCCATTTAGATTTCAGCAAAAACATTGTTACAAAACTTTTGTCGTACAAAACGCGTTGCATATGTTCATCATTGCGTTTTAATCCTCTTACAGTGCTAAACGACTTAAGTCGTCCATGTATTTCTAGGTTTTTTTTAGCAATGCATTGCATTATACTGCACTGGACTGTAGTGCTCTGTAATGTACTGTACTTTACTGTACCGTACCGTAATGTATTGTGTTGTTGACTGAGTGACAGGAAGGTCAATGTTTTAACACGACTGTTAAGCACTTCGTCTTTTCGTCTGTAAATGTGTTTGTTTGTAATGCATTTGTTAAATTTTCTTCAAATTTGACCTCAATGTTGACTGATGTCATTGAAATTGGCGTATTCATTTAAAAAAATTTTTTGGTTGTGAGGTATATCGTTCTCAGAATTACAAGTATTGTATTGTATTGCATAGCGTAGATATGTATTGTATTACATTATATTGCCTTGTATTGTATTTCATTGCATTCCATGGCACCGTATCGTATCGCATCGTATTGTAATGCTTCTCATTGTTACTATTCTTATTTCCATATTTTCCATTATTGTTGTATTAAAAGAATTGGTGGATAGTTTAAAAATGCATGTGTTCAATTTTCTTCGAATTTGACCTCAATGTTGACTAATGTCATTAAAATTGACGTATTCATTTTTAATTTTTTTTTTGGTTGTGAGGTATATTTTTATCAGAATTACAAGTATTGTATTGTATTGCATAGCGTAGATATGTATTGTATTACATTATATTGCCTTGTATTGTATTTCATTGCATTCCATGGCACCGTATCGTATCGCATCGTATTGTAATGCTTCTCATTGTTACTATTCTTATTTCCATATTTTCCATTATTGTTGTATTAAAAGAATTGGTGGATAGTTTAAAAATGCATTTGTTCAATTTTCTTCGAATTTGACCTCAATGTTGACTGATGTCATTAAAATTGACGTATTCATTTTTAATTTTTTTTTTTGGTTGTGAGGTATATTGTTCTCAGAATTACAAGTATTGTATTGTATTGCATAGCGTAGATATGTATTGTATTACATTATATTGCCTTGTATTGTATTTCATTGCATTCCATGGCACCGTATCGTATCGCATCGTATTGTAATGTTTCTCATTGTTACTATTCTTATTTCCATATTTTCCATTATTGTTGTATTAAAAGAATTGGTGGATAGTTTAAAAATGCATTTGTTCAATTTTCTTCGAATTTGACCTCAATGTTGACTGATGTCATTAAAATTGACGTATTCATTTTTAATTTTTTTTTTGGTTGTGAGGTATATTGTTCTCAGAATTACAAGTATTGTATTGTATTGCATAGCGTAGATATGTATTGTATTACATTACATTGCCTTGTATTGTATTTCATTGCATTCCATGGCACCGTATCGTATCGCATCGTATTGTAATGCTTCTCATTGTTACTATTCTTATTTCCATATTTTCCATTATTGTTGTATTAAAAGAATTGGTGGATAGTTTAAAAATGCATGTGTTCAATTTTCTTCGAATTTGACCTCAATGTTGACTAATGTCATTAAAATTGACGTATTCATTTTTAATTTTTTTTTTGGTTGTGAGGTATATTTTTATCAGAATTACAAGTATTGTATTGTATTGCATAGCGTAGATATGTATTGTATTACATTATATTGCCTTGTATTGTATTTCATTGCATTCCATGGCACCGTATCGTATCGCATCGTATTGTAATGCTTCTCATTGTTACTATTCTTATTTCCATATTTTCCATTATTGTTGTATTAAAAGAATTGGTGGATAGTTTAAAAATGCATTTGTTCAATTTTCTTCGAATTTGACCTCAATGTTGACTGATGTCATTAAAATTGACGTATTCATTTTTAATTTTTTTTTTTGGTTGTGAGGTATATTGTTCTCAGAATTACAAGTATTGTATTGTATTGCATAGCGTAGATATGTATTGTATTACATTATATTGCCTTGTATTGTATTTCATTGCATTCCATGGCACCGTATCGTATCGCATCGTATTGTAATGTTTCTCATTGTTACTATTCTTATTTCCATATTTTCCATTATTGTTGTATTAAAAGAATTGGTGGATAGTTTAAAAATGCATTTGTTCAATTTTCTTCGAATTTGACCTCAATGTTGACTGATGTCATTAAAATTGACGTATTCATTTTTAATTTTTTTTTTGGTTGTGAGGTATATTGTTCTCAGAATTACAAGTATTGTATTGTATTGCATAGCGTAGATATGCATTGTATTACATTACATTGCCTTGTATTGTATTTCATTGCATTCCATGGCACCGTATCGTATCGCATCGTATTGTAATGCGTCTCATTGTTACTATTCTTATTTCCATATTTTCCATTATTGTTGTATTAAAAGAATTGGTGGATAGTTTAAAAATGCATTTGTTCAATTTTCTTCGAATTTGACCTCAATGTTGACTAATGTCATTAAAATTGACGTATTCATTTTTAATTTTTTTTTTTTGGTTGTGAGGTATATTGTTCTCAGAATTACAAGTATTGTATTGTATTGCATAGCGTAGATATGTATTGTATTACATTACATTGCCTTGTATTGTATTTCATTGCATTCCATGGCACCGTATCGTATCGCATCGTATTGTAATGCGTCTCATTGTTACTATTCTTATTTCCATATTTTCCATTATTGTTGTATTAAAAGAATTGGTGGATAGTTTAAAAATATCATTGCTGTTACTTTATAAAAATTTACCTGAAGCTCATCATCAGTTCGCAATATGAAGCAGTTAAAAATAAATATTTTTAATATTATTACTTGAAACACAATTTGCAAGAAAATGCTGTTCATTTAATAACACAAACGCCATTTTAAATTAAGAATTTAACGCCATTTTAAATTAAGAATTTAACGCCATTTTAAATTAAGGCCCAAATATTCTCGTAATTATAATATGTGCAATTAAGCCGGCGATGTTCAAAGGCATCAAAGTTTGCATCGTCCTTGTAATGCCAAACAAGTGGGGTACAAAGTTGTTGAAGTAATTGTAAACAAAAATGACGTAGAGAAATATCTTTATTCAACAAAAATGTAATTATTTACTAAAGATAATTATATTCGCCTTTGAAGTTTGTTTAGTCGGTGCAAATAAATTAATTATACCAAATAAACGTAATCCTTAAATGTAATTATTATCTTATTACTGGTAAATGGAACAACAATTCTTTGAAATTGCATTTATTATATTTGCATTTATCAATTAAAGGGGGGGGGGGCAAGTGGAAGAAATAGTTAACTGACAACAATCACTTTCCCATTTAAACAGCTTTTTCATTGACAACAATCTTTTTTAAAAAAAAGGGTCGCTTTCCGTTGAGCATCCACTATCTGTCGTCAAGGAAAAAATTGTCCCGATACTTTTTAATATCCACTGATCGTGAGCGTGAAGTGGTGGTATAGTCAACATAATTGGCGAGTTTTCGCACAATTGGCATTTAGGTTCGCTGAATGAAATCGAATCGTTTTAAGTGAAATATATACGTTTTGCTACTGTGTATCTGTCTACATAAATCAAGCAGGGCTATACAATTTTGGGGGGAATACATATATGTCCTTGAAGTTTAGTTATTATTAGTTAGCTAGTTACAAATTAATTAGTTTTTCAAAAACTAGTTTTTTTTAAATGTTAGTTAACCACTTTTTTCATTTGCCCCTTCAATTTAGAATGTTACGTTTATAAATAATATCGTAAATATGTTTTGTCAATTTATAGGTGTAAAGGGACACAATTACTACGATATAAAAACATTACCAGCATTTTTTTGCAAATGTTTATAATGTACATTTCATAAGATTATATGGAACGAGGTGAGCAAATACTTTTATTTTACGATGTTTTATTTTAAGGGGGAGGGAGAGAAGGCCATATGACACATTTTACTTTTTCTATAATTTTACAGATATCAATACCATGTTTTCCACACATCTGTGCAAGGCATGTTATCACAATCACATGTTCAAATATATAAAAAGAGTGTTTTAAAAATGTCAGAAAAAATGATATTTTTGATTTGTCAAGAAAATGCCATTAAACTATTCCGAAAACCATTATACTATTCCGAAGAAAATAAACTATAATTTTATATTTTTATAAACAAAATAATCATGTGTAACAAACTGTTTTTACAGACTTTTGTCAATTGCAACCTGATTAAAAAAAAAAACACATTTAAAAAAATGTAATTTACATATTAATAATCCCTTAAGACAAATTAAAGCAATATGTTTGAAAATGCACTGCAGCAAATTTGTTACAGTTGCTTCTAAGTTAGATCTAAACTTATATCAATTCAAACTTGATCAAACATGAAAAAAATCACCACTATAAAAAATTAGTTCAAAGTTACGTTTTCAAACTGTCTTGTACTATAGAGCTTAATATTATGTCGTTAGATTCAAAATAAAACGAACTAATTTTTAATGCAATAAAACATTTTTGATAGTTTTGATGACAATATGTCCCATACCCCTTAACTTAATAATTTTCATTAAATTTGTGAATCAAATGATTCACAAATATGGGTGTTTTGTCCACGGAGTAAAGAAAAAGGTGGAGATGATTTGGCGAGATTTCATGAGACGTAAGTTAGCAACCCTTAACTAGGAACAAACAAACCTAGTTTGCAGTAGTTTTCCTACGAGGGAAAAATAAATTATCGCCAAGTACTGGTACAAAGTAGTTCTTTGGAATAGCGCCAAACACTTCGTCAGTTCCTACTTTTTAAGCGATTGCTTACTTCACATTGCAAACCGGTTTTAGACTTGTTCGCACCTCCACCTTCTTCTTTACTCCGTGTGTTTTGTCCGACAACCAGCAACAATGTTTCAGTTTAAATCTGAATTGTTGAAAAAGTCGCTCAAAAATGTAATTGTACGCAACAAATATGTAAATGTAAGTAAAATGTACTCATTTTTTAGTACATTCAACGATTATCATCGCTCCGAATACATAAGTTTCAATTTTGAAAAATGCATGTACTGAAAAATGAGTGCAATGACCTTGTGTATATAAGCTGTATTTATAAATCCCTTTCAATAAATATCGACAATTACAACAAAGAAATACCGTAAATCGAACCCATATCCTCAGGCACCGCAGTCCAGATCCTAAACTACCAGTGTGACTTGAATAAGTTATAAACAGAATAAATGTATAAAAAGGTGTGTCAAAATAATATGAAGTAAGAAAACTGATCTGTAATAACTCAGTATCCATTTAAGCAATCGATATCTATTAATTCAGAAAACCATCTTCTAGACAACAATTTTAAGTTTTTCAGGTCGCCTTGTTAAGATGGCTTGAACAGAAGCTGATATTAGAAATATTAAATCCCACTCCTCATTTTTTAGAAAGTACGTCTACTTCAATTTGAGTACGTCATCGTTCATTTACAATGCAATTGTACTCAAAGAAAAACCAGTACGTTCATTTACTCATTTTTAAGTACCTCATTTCTACAGTATAAACGGATTGAAACACGTAAAAATAATTATAATTTAAATCAGAATAGAGTACATACCTATGCGTGACGGTTTGAAAATAAATTAAACAAACATTATAAAATAATATTTAGGTATTTCAATCAAAACTGACACATTTATAACTGTTTGAAATAAAGATAAATCTCCATTAGCAAAAGTAATGAAGTACACAAAGTTCCTGTTTTGCATCCACTTAGAATTCAATTCCAATTATAAAATCCTAAGCACAACATTAGTTTTCTGAAATGTTTAGCAAGTGCAAGATACTAAGTATTTATTTTGCGCAATTATCATGGAAGATGAGAACATTTCTCTCTCTTTATTTACTCACTCGAACGTATTTGTATTGAGTAAAGTTACGACAAATGCAACTTTATTCTATACAAATAAGAATGTAGTTTGTGAAATGACTAAAATAAATAACGCCAATTAGAAGACAAAGATAAGGCAACCTTTGTTTATGTTTTATTACTCAGATGAAATGCCGCAGTTTTGGCATTTCTTAGAAAGCGCCAAGATACTTTGAAGCTAATTACTTAGGGCCCGGTCCACCCGAGCGATAAAAACGCGCGTGAGGTTGTTGGTGATTCGAGAATCCATACCACGTGGTATGAATTATCCAATCACCGAGAACCTAACACGCATTTTTCCAGTTCGGGTAGGACTTAGACAAAATAAACATGTAATTGTTTTATTAAATTGTTCGACTTGATTCCTTAGAAAGCTGTTTGGACTGAATTATTAGTTTGATATTTAACAATGTACAAAGCAAGTATCTGAAATAAATGTTTTTTTAATTGATATTTTTGATAACATTCATATTTATCCCCAAATGTTAGTTTTATTAAAAAGTAAATGCATTGATGAATTTTATCTTATAAATAATTTTAAAATTATCATCAGCATATTGTTTTGCAGTTGGTTGAACTTCATGTTTTACAAATTTGACAGAACATGTTTTTATGTCATTTGACTAACTTTCATAAACAACTAGTTAAGTATAGGCAATGCAATACGTGGCAGAAACAAACAAAAAACTAAAGAACACTTATTAAAAAACTCTTATTAATAAATTAAACTTCTATTAATGACTATCTCTACACTTATTAATGAAACAAATTCTTAATTATAAATTAAAAGGAATTAATGAATTAAAATTAGTATTAAATTTTTACGTAATTATTAACGTAGACATTATTCTAATATTTATATATTACAAAGATTAGTTCTTTATTTTTTTACATTCTTGAATAAGTTAAAGCCTGAATAAGCAGTCATTACATCAAACCATTGTGTCTAGCTATTTGGAATAACTGAATTAATTCCAGAATTTGATTTAGATTTATAAAAACCAATTACACTTAATTATAATACATCAAATATTCAGTTACTTATCATCTCCTTTTTTAAGTCTCAAAGTATTTTAAAAATCATTATTTTCTTTTGAATAACATATCCTAAATATGTAAATTTAAAAGTAGTTTTGAGTATTTGCTTTATTTGAAAGATTTTTTATATATAAAGTTATATAAAGTTTTTTACATAAAGTTTTTTTAAGTTAATATAAAGTTTTTTATATAAAGGTTTTTTAAGTTTTATAAAGTTTTTTTAAGTTATATAAAGTTTTTTTAAGTTATATAAAGTTTTTTTAAGTTACATAAAGTTTTTTTAAGTTATATAAAGTTTTTTTAAGTTATATAAAGTTTTTTATATAAAGTTTTTTTAAGTTATATAAAGTTTTTTATATAAAGTTTTTTTAAGTTATATAAAGTTGTTTATATAAAGTTTTTTAAGTTATATAAAGTTTTTTAAGTTATATAAAGTTTTTTAAGTTATATAAAGTTTTTTAAGTTATATAAAGTTTTTTAAGTTATATAAAGTTTTTTAAGTTATATAAAGTTTTTTAAGTTATATAAAGTTTTTTAAGTTATATAAAGTTTTTTAAGTTATATAAAGTTTTTTAAGTTATATAAAGTTTTTTAAGTTATATAAAGTTTTGTATATAAAGTTTTTTTAGTTATATAAAGTTTTTTATATAACGTTTTTTTAGTTATATAAAGTTTTTTATATAAAGTTGTTTTAAGTTATATAAAGTTTTTATATAAAGTTTTTTTTAAGTTATATAAAGTTTTTATATAAAGGTTTTTTAAGTTATATAAAGTTTTTTTAAGTTATATAAAGTTTTTTATATAAAGTTTTTTTAAGTTATATAAAGTTTTTTATATAAAGTTTTTTTAAGTTATATAAAGTTTTTTATATAAAGTTTTTTTAAGTTATATAAAGTTTTTTATATAAAGTAAGTTTATAAAATTGTTTAGATAAAATTGGTATTAATGCACTATTATTAACAACACTACGACTTTTTATTATATTCTTTTGACATTTTCTTAACTTGCTGAAAATTTTATTTGCGGTTTATTATAATGAAAAGTATCATCCTGTTATATTTTTATACTATAAAACCAAATGGAGGCGTGGATGAGAAACTGTAAAATATTTTTTTTAACAAGCGTTATTTATAAAGAAGATCTGGAAGAAAATTTGCACACTTGACCTTTAAATAAGGAAAAAAATCACTGTCTACATGAAATTTAAAAGAACAACATGGATAAACGATGCATTCTGATTGGCTGATGAGGAAATATCGTCAAAATGTCGCCAAATGATTATAAAAGTCACCAAATTAATAATGTCGCCAAATGAATACAAATGTCGCCAAATGAACTAAAATATAATTTTGTACACTTGAGCTTCAAAGCAAGACGATCATGATGTACATTACATTTTGGCAAAACATACCCATCCATCTCCCTACTTAGCAGAAATGATTTCTAAAACCGCCAAATGGCGCCACGGTCAAGAAGTCGGCCAACACTCTGCGTAAAGCTATGTGCATATAAAGAAGAGTGTAAGTAAGGTTTTTTTATTCAAATCTACAGTCCCCGGTAACGCCATGTGCTTCCGCTAGTTATTAATAAAAAAGACACCTTCCTTTTAAGACATCTTAAACATTTGAAAATGTGTCTCTCCATCGTTAAGGGTTAAGGACTTTCCTCTTAAAAACAATAACAATATGCAACTCAAACTTGAAAAATAATCAAAACATATTTATTTCTCACTAATCTAAAGTATATTAAGAAGTTAATATAATAAATGTTACTGAAAAAAAGAAATATAATTCAAATACTGACACATAATATATACGACAATTTAACATATATACAAAGAAGAATCTTTTGTCTCCAAACTGTGTTTATAAAGTTTTCTTTGTATGCATATTTTTGTGGATATGTTTTATTTTTTAAGAATAGTTGCATAGACTCATTCAAAAGAACAAATTAGTTTTTAGCTTTGTACATTAATATTTCAATGTGTGGGTGAATAAATGTAGATATTTCAATAGAAGTTCTATGCGATTTGCGTTTCTTCTTTGTCACACATCGATTCATTCGTTTTGAGCCGTAGCTAACAAAACTTTTCAATCTCATGCATATTTAATATCAAGTTATAATTTTCTTTTGAGATTATACAAAAAGTATTTTTGGTTACAAAATAAGAATAAATATTTCATTTTTAATGCTTACAAAATAACTAACCCGTCTCATCGATCATTACACGTTAATAAAATTGCAGTTCCGCAGTGTTTGTTTGATTTAATCTCGAAAACTATTGGTCTTATTTGGGTTAGACTTAATAAAATTATATTTCTTCTTGGTAGCAGATTTTAATTGCGATTTTTTTCGAATTTGAAATTGAAAATGAGTTTTAAAAATAAAAATGTAACATTTATGTAATTTTTCAGTTAAATAAAGATTCACATTCTGGCCATGTTAGTAAACGCATATTATGTACCAAATGTAATAAAACAGCACAAGCCTTAAACTAGCAGTATACATGAAGGTAGTTATATATTTTATTTAGTGTTGTTATGTTGAAAATTAAAATAATTATTACTACAACTTACTTCAATTTTGACTATTGGTACAATTTTATTTTGATTGTGACTGAGTAGTGTGTCTTGTTAATTAAAGCGTTGAAAAAACGGGCATTTAGTGTAGATTACATTAAATAGAAATCATTGAAACGGATCTAAATGTATTTCTTTTATTTAAAATATGGTTCCTGCGACTATTTTAACGTAATATTTAATCACGATTACAACTAATGAAATAGCAGCTACTTCTTAAAATCGCAAATTCACATTATGTTTAACTAGCATGCTTGTGCGATAGTTAGCTCATGAACAACCTCCCCCCTCTACACATACCACACCCATTCTGATGAAAAATATTAGTAAATCCTTTATGGCCAAAATTTGAAAAAGTTTAAGGGGATTGCACATAGATGGCATCATTATCAACGGCTTGTTTAAAAGGAACTTTAAAAAGAATTGTTTTAATATCATTTAAAAAAAAACTTTATATTTATTAGATAAAAGTACGATTCGTCACTGGTCTAACAAATAATCTTTCTTTTGATACCCCATATGTTAATTTGTTTGCGTCTAAGGGGCTTAAAAGAAGTATTTACTACTGAAATAACATATATGATAATATAAGATGTTTACATAAATTTTCAAATAACTCATGATCGAAGCTTATTCGAACGTAACAGTTATGAAATATTCAACGAGAAAAATATCGAAGTTATTTCTAACATCGATATTTGGTTTCAAATCCAAAATTAGTTTGTATTTAAAAAAAAAAAATTTTAATTATTTAATAATATTTTTCAAAAAATATAAATTAAAGATAACGTAACATCTGCGCAGAAAAAAAAATATTTGTTGTTCAAAAAGAATATTTACAGTCTGTTTATTTTGTGGTAAACTTATACCGGCTTCATTTATTAGAAACTTATTTAAACGTAACAGTTATGAAATATTCAACGAGAAAAATATCGAAGTTATTTCTGACTTCGATATTTAATTTCAAATGCAAAACAATTTATATTTAAAAATATATATTTTTTTAATAATATTTTTCAAAAAAATATTAATTACAGATAACATTAATCTTCTCAGAACAAAAGAAACATTTGTTGTTCAAAAAACATATTTACAGTCTGTTTATTTTGAGGTAAACTTATACGGGCTTCATTTATTGCAATTCAATACATCCCATTTACGAGCAGAGTAGAAATATATCCCCAACAACATATAATGCATCACTTACTCTCGGGAGTAACCCTTGATGATAGCAGAGGCTTAACCATTATAAGAAAGCTTCCGTGGTTTATAGAGCGGAAATAAACAAAATGAATGGGTAAACAAACACATTACACTCGAAAACAATCAACACCAGTTCTGGGGCATTTGTTAGAGAAAATGTATTTGATAAAGACCGGATAATGTATGAGATATCATTAGATAAAGTTTGGGTAGTTGAAGATACAATGCATTCAAAATATGAGAAAATGTATTTGATAAAGACGAGATAATTTATGTGGTATCATTAGATAAAGTTTAGGAAGGTGAAGATACAATGCATTTGAAATCTGAAGTACCTCTTTTGAACTTAGTTAGTTTTAAGGAGTAAATCGTTTAATGATTATTAATAGAAGAGTTTAATTATTAATAATGATGCTTTATTTGGAAATGTTATTATGTATGTCTTCCACTAATTCCTTGTCATTAAGATGTACGGGAATATTTCGATGAATTAAATAATTTTGAATGAATGCCCTTTAGGAATGTTGATGCAAATACGTTTTTACGTATTGATTTATTCTAAGGGAAGGTGTGTCTAACAATCTAAACTGATGATTATGAATAACATCAATGTTAAATAAATCGAGTTGTGACTTTAACCTTTGCAAGTGGGCTAAGTTACACAAAAGTTGCTCCGCATGTGGGCTAATTCCTAAATAGGGTAAGGAAGGGAGATAACACGTCGATTATAGAGGTAGGACAAACAGTTCTCACAGCCTTGTGGTAGGACGACTTGCTGTCGGCTTTCCCCTTAATTAGGCCTATGTCCTAAAGTGAACATGGATGTCATTTTAACCATACACGGCTGGCTCACATACATGTTTTATTCGCCGAACCACCACCGATTTGTGTGTTATGTAATTGTATCTTTTCTGTTAAGCATTTTTTGTGCGTTTGTCCCAATTTTAACAACGAAAGACAAAAGAGCCATTTTGATACTCGTAAACCTTTAATAACAGACTTGCTGAGCGATGAGCCTCACCCTAATTTGTTTATATTTCTACGAGACATCGGTTTAATAAACCATATTTAATCTGTTCAATTTCGTAATTTAACTATAGTTTGGCGCAGCTTAGCCATAACTGGCTCTTGCGCCAGAAAACGCCAACCAATTAACCTCTAAGGTGGTTGTAGTTCGGTGGACGAAATGATCACATAATCTTAAGTTTACAGCACACCATGTCGATCCGAAGTCTGGTTCTTTATTAAACCCTGCATTCGACTATTTTATGAGGGGATTCATAATAACGCAACCTGTTACTTATTGCGCCAGCGCGAAGAATGTAAAGTTCAAATGGTAACATGGTCAAGTGGAGGATTGCGTAACGCACCACAGTATGCAACAAAGTTTTAAGCAAAATTTCATACGTGAATGTATTACCACTCATGCTGTGGTTAAATAAAAGAAAATTAAGCAGTTATACCATACCTAAATTATGTGCTTACAACCCAACGTGCAATCATGATCAGTTGAATCAGAGATATTTGTTGTAGTTATGAAATACCCCTTTCATCTCATTTATGAGTGGAATATAGACACATAAAGCACGAATGAAATTTCGCCAATGTTTAAACTTACTTAAACTAATAAACAGAGTCACCACTCAGAAATCAACAACACAGAAGACACCAATGTATTTGATCAAGGCCAGATTGTAAAGACCATTTGTATGGGTTCGTATCGCAGAATTTGTGCTGCATTGGGATCCACCGTGCTAAGAGTTCTGTACTGCATAGATTCGTGGAAAATCAATGCTGTCAGGGACATTTGCCGTAACGCGCAATGCTCCAATGACAATGAACGTCGTTGTCTAACTCGAATCGTGTAAGCAAATAGACGGGCCACAATGCAGCAAATCGCTTGTCGAATCCAATGTGGATCACAACGAAGCAGAAGCAGCTGTAATATCCGGAACCATTTCTGGGGATACAGAAGTACAGTGTTCTTCAGGGCCCATAAACATATAGCATCGTGTTTTAAATGTATATTTTACTAGCCAAAGTGAATGGCGTTTCCCAGGAAAAACTATTTATTGGGAAAGAAACTGTAGATTTGTTTAAAAAACAAACCCACATACAATCTTCTTTTATAGGTTTATGCAGAGTGTTGGCCGATTTCTTCACCGTGGCGCCAGTTGGTTGTTTTAGTAAGTAATTATTTCAGTAATTTAAAGGGGAGGGGGTTGTATTTTTTCAAAATCTCATGTAGACAGTGACATTCCTCTTGTTTTGATGGTCGAATGTATAAAATGGTATTAATTGTACCACCTTGAGAATAATTTCTCCATGTCGGGGATATTTTACATATCTGAACATATTTTAGTTCATTTGGCAAAACTTTTAATTCATTTGGCGACAATTTTATTTATTTGGCGACATTTTTTTTTTCATTTACAGACATTCCCTCATCAGCCAATCGTAATGGATCTTTTATCCATCCTCATAGCTAACTATGTACTGAAATTTAAGTAACAGTACTTCCCGAAAATGAACAGCGTGATTTAATATTGCTAATCTTAGCTTCTGTTCAAGTCATCTTAAGAAAGCAACCTGTCAAACGTAACTTAGTAGTTCAGAAGGTGTTTCTTCCACATTATTTGATGGCGATTGCTTAAATGGAAACTGAGTAATTAGGACTTAATTATCTTATTTCCCATTCTTTTGGTCCAACTTTTTTAAACATTTCTTTTGTTTATAACTTATCTACGTTGCCCTGGTTGTTTAACGGATAAGGTAGTGAACTGCGGTGCCTAAAGATCTGGGTTCGATTCTTGTTATTTCTTGGTTGTAATTGTTGATATTTGTTAAAAGTGGTTTATTAAAGCAGCCTGTGTAGACAAGTATATGCAATTTTTATTTATTTGCACTCCTTTTTGAGTACATGCCTTTTTCAAAATTAAAACTTTTCCATTCAGATAAGCGTCGAATGTACTCAACAATGAGTACATTTTACTGATTTTTGAGTACCTTTTTTTAGAAGTGCATATTTAAACTGAAACATTGTTGCTGTTTGTCAGACAAAGCAATTATATCTGTGAATCATTTTGATTCATCAATTTAATAAAAATACCTAAGTTAAGAGGGTATGGGACATATAATCATGAAAACTATCCAAAAATATATTATTGCTTTAACAAATAGTTCATTTTATTTTGAAACTAATGACATAATATTAAGCTTTATAGTTCAAGATCGCCTAAATACGAAACTTTGAATTAATTTTTCATAGTGATGACCTTCTTCATGTGTGATCAAGTTTACATTGATATTTCAGTGAACGTAACTGTAACGATTTTAAGAGTGAACCTACTAAAATCCAGTTGTTTAATTTTGAATAATATATAACAATATCTCCGAAGCAATAATATTACACAATTACCTGCAGAATCCTCGCAAACCTTATGCAAGCTTACAGGCACACATTTATTAAATTAATAAAATCCCAATATATGTACTAACTGTATCACACCACCGCCATATTAAACTATTCAATATCCGAGCATAATACAATTCGAACAGAATGGGTATTATACCACAGTACATTTATGTATGTGTCATGGCGCGTATTCTGTCCCCCTCTTCAGATATCTAGAATTCGCCCGAAGGTCCGAGGCTAAGCTCATCACTCCATCGGCGTTGACACGTGACTATCGGCTAATCCAATAGAATTGCTAAGCAAGCGTCAGGAAGGAATGAGTTGGTCAATAGTTGGCTAATACTCTGCAGCAAACTGACTATCATGGGCTTAGTGCGGTTAGTTTGGCAATGTTAGTTATCATATATGGACTAAATTAGTTTTCTGTGTATAGTATCATGTCATATAATTTTGGGTTCTTCCCTCACAGAAATAACACTGTTTTTTTGGTGAATTCGGCAATTGTCAAGATTACACTGTTAAAATTGGTACTCAAAAATAAATAAAATGTACTAATTTTTTAGTACATTCAAGGCTTATCATAACTCCGAATACCTAAGTTTTATTTTTTAAACAGACAAATATTCAAAAATGAGTACAATGAGTAAAAATGATTAAAAATAGCAGTTGTTTGAATACGTAGACTATATTGATAAACAACATTCAATAAATCTCAAATATACAACCAAGAATCGAACCTATATCCTAAAGCACCACAGTCAACTTATCTGTTAGTTAAACTACCAGAGCGACTTGAAGAAGTTATAAAGAGAACACATATGAACAAATTTGCCAAAATATTGGAAAGTGAGATTTTTGAGTTAAAATAAATCAATTTCCATTTATGCAATTGACATCAAATGATGTAGAAAACCATATATCTTCTGAACACTTATTTTAAATGTGTCAGGTCGCTTTATTAAGAAGGCTTGAATAGAAGGCTGAAATATTAAATCACACTGCTTATTTTTTCGAAAGTACGATTACTTAAATGTCAGTACTTTATTGCTCATTTACGATGCAATTGTACTAAAAAAACGAGTACGTTCATGTACTCATTTTTAAACAAATTTTTTACAGTGCAACAACAATCCCAATACCCATTACACAATCACAATGATAACCAACTCACCAATGATATGCAACTTCGTATGCAGTATAAGCGTCCTAGATCTCCTCAAGTCCACCCTGCACTTGTAGTCCGCTTCGTCCTCTACCCTGGCCGGTTCCAGGACCAGGGTCGGCGGATGGATGTTCATGTTGAAGTAGGACCTGTCCTTGATCTCGGGACTAGGGAAGTGCTTGGCCTCCTTGATCGTCCGTTTCCGTATATCCAGGGTGTAGATAGGGTTGGGCATGTCCACTCTGTACCAGAGAATGAGGGACACCTGATCGTCTGAGAGTGGAGTTGAGATGTTACAGGGGATGGCTGCTTTCTCACCTGCCACTGCGAAATGGATGGGGACGCCTGGAAAAGAAGACAGTGTGGTTGGTATGGGGCATTCTAAAAATATAAACAAGGCAAAATCCACAATACACTGATAACAATTTAGTATGACCTTGCACCATGACCTTGCACCATGACCTTGTATGACCTTCAGTATGACCTTGATACCCAGTTAAGTGCAACCATTATTTGGGGCCTTAGTTTCAGCATTTTATGGTACTACCACGGATACTATTTAGTGGTGAAACGTTGCACCAAATCTCGGTATTTTCTTTTCACCGTTTTATGGTAAAACGTTGAACTAATATTCGATTTTTCGTAACCCAATATTATTGTGAAACTGGTATAATTGTCTGGTATAATTTATTGGAGGTTTTGGACGGTTTTCTAGTATTTTTGTAGCAAAGCTGGTAACCCTCAATTCGCAAAATCACTATTTTTTTTACTTTTTGTTGTCATGTTTACCGCCCGGCTCATACTAGCAATCATCTGATTACCAGCTGAGTGCCTTTATCCACTGGGCAACCGGGCCCCTGATGCAAGAGGATTGAAGGGATTCCCTGGTTGGTAGATACAGCGAAGGTTTCGGTTGCAGTTTAAGTTATTGCACCATTTTTTGGTAAAAGCTGCGCTATTCTCGATCAATGATTTTTGGTTCATCCTAGATTGCACAATGATATGGTGTAAGTTTCTGTATAGCACTAAGATGTGGTGCAACGCTCAACTGAAATTTTTAACGGTATATGGTCTTTCCCTTTTATGTGTACTTTCTATAAGTATTGAATTTACAAAACAACATTTTATTTTTCATAAACCATTATTACATAGCAATAATATTTCTTATAATCGGCCGGCAAAAGCAAATAAAAAATCAATAATATCATAAATTGAAGAACATTATGGGAACAATAAGTTAAAAAGTTATGTAAATATACTATCTGAATTTTCATGAGTAAAGAAGTTTCTAAAATTACGTTTTGTCTCTAATATTCATCCAGAAACCTAATTTACATTTAAGAGGGCAGCTCTTAAATACATCAGACATTTAATTTACATTTAGACTCATAATTACATCAGAAATTTAATTTACATTTAGACTCATAATTACATCAGAAATTTAATTTACATTTAGACTCATAATTACATCAGAAATTTTATTTGCATGTAGTCTATTACATATTTTGTCATATTATTTACTTTTATTATCTTAATTTACGTTTGTTCATATAATTTTTATATATATATATATATATATATATATATATATATATATCTATATATATATATATATATATATATATATATATATATATATATATATATATATATATATATATATATATATATATAGACCTTCTGTCCCTCTCTCTCTCTGTATATATATATATATATATATATATATATATATATATATATATATATATATATATATATATATATATATACAGAGAGAGAGAGAGAGGCAGAGATATAGATAGGTAAAAGAAAATACGTCGATGATAATAATATTTATATCGAATGATGTTATTATGCGAAAAGTATCTATTAGTAACACTGTGGCCGGGTTATAATTTTAGTGGACTACAATTTTTAGAATAATCCCAAAATAAATGACATTTGGTTGCTACGTAAAAGCTGTACCATCAAGCTGTAGAGTTTTCCCAACTTTATAAGCAGTTGATATTTCAGATTAATACCATGTAATTTACATAAATCAAGGCTAAAATTGTATGTACTGCACAACGAAACTAACAGCGATTCAAATTAAAAACTACAAAATTATGAAAAGGAAAACTCTTAAATGTTAAATGGATTACATACAGATTCATAATTTAAAGAACATTAATTAAATTCAAAGTTCAGATATCTAAGCATTTAAAATCAAAAACAAAATGTTTATCATGAGCCAAGTACTAAATTTCAACCTCCATATAAAAAAATTAAGCTTAATGCAAAAACACAAGTAATCCATATTCAAAATAGCCACACAGTGAAGTAGAATTTATGAAAATTGTTTAGATTTCAACTTTAGACTTCGATCAATAGTTATAAATATACATAAATATAAATTTCTAAAAAAATGCAAATTTGAATAACTACACGCATACATACTCTTTCTTGGAAAAACTCAATTTCCTGTCTCACAATACATACTACAATGAATAAACTGGAAAATATTTCCCAAGAAACAAACGAGCAAAAGTCTATTTTGAAAAACTTTCACTTGAAAAATCCATGTTTTATTTATATCCTTAGTAAAATCAGAAATGGGCACATGTTTAAAATCACTTTCAACGGGAAGAAAATGTTAGATTCCTGTTTTTGTTAGTTCTTCGATTTACCTATTTGTTCTCCAGTAAAGTGAACTTCAATTTAAACGTTTTTTCTTCTTTAAGTTCCGAGAACTTGGAAATAAAAACTAATTCAAACCAAAAGGCGAAATATTTTAAAGTGTAAGGTGATCGTATACAAAGTTACAAACAAACAATTGTATTTTAATTTTTCTTAACCGTTGACAATCATGGACGTGATATCACGTCCAGGGGTATTTTGTTTTTCTAGCCGTACACTGTATTTTTAAATTTTAAAAAAATACTTTACATTAACACTTTACATTATTTTTCATATCTGATGACTGGAGGTACAACACAAGATGTATTTAAACTTCTGACGTTGAAGGCCGTATATATACGTCCATGGGTATCTAGTCCAATGCACCCAATTTTGAATTCATAAAAATATACCACTTTACAGTATTTTTCACATTTGATGACTTGAGGTACAACAAAAGATGTATTTAACCGCCTGACGCTCAAGCCCGTATATATACGTCCAGGGATCTATAGTCCAATGCACCCAATTTTAAATTCATAAAAAATTCCAGGGGTACTTTGTTTTTATAGCCGCACACTGTATTTTTAAATTCATAAAAATTTACCACTTTCAATAGTTTTTACATCTGATGACTTGAGGTACAACAAAAGTTCTATTTAATCATCTGACGCTCAAGGCCGTATATATACGTCCAGTGATCTCTAGTCCAATGCACCCAATTTTAAATTCATAAAAATATACCACTTTACAATATTTATCACATCTGATGACCTGAGGTACAACAAAAGATCTATTTAACCACCTGACACTCAAGGCCGTATATATACGTCCAAAGATCTCTTAATGCACCCAATTTTAAATTCATAAAAATTTATCACTTTCAATAGTTTTTACATCTGATGACTTGAGGTACATCTAAAGATGTATTTAACGCTCTGACGTTCAATGCCGTATATATACGTCCAATGATCTCTAGTCCAATGCAGCCAATTTTAAATTCATAAAAATATACTACTTTACAATATTTTTCACATTTGATGACTTGATGTACAACAAAAGTTGTATTTAACCCTCTGACGTTCAATGCCGTATATATACGTCCAGGGATCTCTAGTCCAATGCACCGGATTTTAAATTCATAAAAATTTACCAGGAGTATTTTTTTTCTAGCCGCACACTGTATTTTTAAATTCATACAAATTTACCACTTTTAATAGTTTTCACATATGATGACTTGAGGTACAATAAAAGATCTATTTAACCACATGACACTCAAGGCCGTATATATACGTCCAGGGATCTCTCAATGCACCCAATTTTAAATTCATAATATACTCCATTTTACAATATTTTTTTATTTAAAGGGTTGAAGTACAACTTGCAAGCTATATCTTTATAATTAATTTTGAAAATTAAATAATATAAAATAGCATGTTCAGGAACAATTATTAAATTTCCAAGAAGGGGAAAACAACTGCACAATTACAAAAATCTTGTGAGTGGGTTAAGGGGTATATGACATATTTTACTTTTGTCTTTAACTTTGCAGATATGAGTATAATTTATTTTCTACATATGTGTGTAAAGCATACTATAATTTATTTTTAATAATTTTCTTTTAAAATATTTTTTTCAATAAAAAAAATTTACGAAAACTTTTACGTTTTATTCCTATTTTTTATTCCTTCAATTGACTTATATTGTTCTAAAAACCTAAACTGCTACTTTTATATAGGTATGGCATTTTCTATACTTATCTCTGTCAGTTTTTCCATTTAAATAAGTACCTTCATTTTTCATCCAATTGTTTTCCATAAGAAATATTTCTAATATATATTTATATTTCGAATCGGAGATTGATAAACGATTCCGCATTTAAATACGGTTTGGGATATTATTCATAAAGATAAATGCAATTTGTTTGAAACTTTTCGAGAAGTAGACATTAATATCAGTAATATAAAACCAAAGTATTGTAAACTTCAAAATATGGGATCGTATTTAAGAATTATTAATTGTATTGGATGACAATGTAAAATAATTATATTATAATAACATAATCGATTAATTATAGAAAATATATTATCAATTTTCGTATATTTAGTATAAAGTAACGTATCAACACTATAGCGTGTATATATATATATATATATATATATATATATATATATATATATATATATATATATATATATATATATATATATATATATATATATATATATATATATATATATATATATATATATATATATATATATATATAATTAAGTGCTTACCAGCAGCAAAGTGTTACAATATTTCAAGACCATATTGCATCACGATTTATTTTCAAATATATATGTAGTATACAAATATAAAAAATTATTTCATTTCATTAAAAATTAAGTCGTCCATCCAAATATATGAATGAAACAATTTTATTTATAAATCTCGCCAAAAAATGGTATTTAATTTTGAAATTTGAAATTATTATTTGTTTATTTGAGTAATATGGGATTTATATATTTTTTATTATACTGATAGCTTTTTGGTCTCAAAATAAAATAAAATGCGTTTGCAAATTTCCCATTGTAATATTCTTTTTATTTCTAAAGTATCTATTTACTAAAAAAACCCACAAATTCTCGAAAAATTATAAAATTAACTCCAAACAATACACTCTGATTCCTTCCAGCATTTTTACGGTCCAATTGTTTATTCTGATACACACAACCTCCACTTGTAATATAAACAAAAGAGAATTTATCTCCATCTTCATTCAACCATAGATGCATAAAAAAGTTGATATTAACAAACAAAAAAAGGGCGAGTAGCCATTGTTTCAAGTCAAGTGTTCTTTGCGGGAATTTGGAAGGCTTCCAGCCCTAATGTGGTTACAGACTGTGATGCATTCTCAGAGCTTTTTTTTAACCCAGTGCATCACTCATACATCCTATAATTTTGACACTAAAGAGATTTTGCCCTTCTGGAAAACGTCCAAATTAGTGTAATAGCGACAAGGGTCCCGTGAAAAGTGGATTGTTAAACCAATAGAAAACACATTAAATGTATTTGAAAAACGAAAAAACTTGTTACTATTCAAAGCACCATTCGTATTGTAGAAGGAAGAGTTAGCCCTTTAATGGGATGTTTTAAACATAACAAACATATTTTTATACAAATTTAAAAAAAAAGTTAATTAAATAAAATACTCTAAATTACTGTTAGTTCTACGAGGAGAATATTCCATAAATCAATTAAATGTATGGAGTTGAACCAAAAAGATAATTGGTGATAATTGATTGATATGATAACCAAGCAAATTTGAATAATCAAAACTAAGTAAAGGAATACAAAATGCGTGTCTCATATTCAAAAAAATAAAGAGATCCACTTTTAACAAGTAAATAAATTTTCGTTATAATTTAATAAATATTTAAGTTCACATATCTCAGTTTCGATGCACTGCATAGATCATAACATTTACATATAATCAAGAAATTTAATATTATTAGGAAGAGTATAATAATCACATATACTTTTAGGAAATATATCTACTTCTGATATACTTATTTTTATTAAATAAATTACACATACCATATTATAGTCCATGGATTTACTCCAAAACTTAATATTGTTGGACTTTCTACGTACCAGGCCTACCCGTAAATACACAAAATATGATTGGAAAGCCCAATAAACAGAGGTCCTTGTACATCACCAACCGGGATCGGGGCTTACCCATACTTATAATACTAAGTGTATTGTTCGTAAGGATAAATAATCTTTTAACTGGTTTAATTAATCAATATAATCTTTTAATTGGTGATTACAAATTAATTTGATTTTTTAAAAATTGTATTAACTAAAAATTGCCTTCTACAATTATGATAGTTTGAGGTAAACAATTATTGGGAATTCCGTAAAATTAAATTTCAGTTTAATACTAGGTTTTCCTATCGTTTTTTCGTATTTGAAATTATTTAAAAATGTTGTTACAAATCGTGTTGTAGCGAAATGCATTGTTTCCGTTGGTATTGTTTACTGTCAGTATTTGTACGATTAAGTATATAAATTTCATATATATATCGTAGACATGCATTTCTAAAACTTGTTTCTTCCAAAATAATGAAAACCCTTCAACATCTCATTTTGATGTGAAATCGGTTATTCAATCGTTATAGTGGTGTCCAGCCGAACTTTCTTGTGAGACAAAATATCATCAGAATTGAATCGTTAATACCTACGAAACTAATAATACGTAAGCAATGGTTGAGCCTTCGTGGATAGATCATGTCTTTACGTGTTTTTCGCAGCATGTAGTTTGCATGTGATGTCATTGCGCGGGTGTAGACGCATGCGCGTGATAGTCGCGATTTAGCTTTGTGTAGTGCAGAAACTCGATGAGTTAGGAAGTTTACTTAGGCGTCGGCGTAACTAGTGCGCGGAGCACTACTAGGAACTAAAGTAATACAAAAATATCCGTCGAAATATAAGTGAAAATTAATATTAAGTTGAAAATTACAAAATTATTAAATATTTCGTCTCATGTGACTCTCGTAAATATGCTCGAAATTGTAGAAAACCCCAGTCAGAGGAAAGTGAAATTTGTACTCCCGACCCGCCCTTAGGGCATACGGGGGAAGATCCGGCCGAGGGCCCCTTCAGCCGTCACGACAGCAACCCTGCCCAGCATTCGAGTACTAACTTTTTGCATATACGAATACCGTTCAATCTATTGCTAGGACTCTGACTGAAAGTTGTTCGCCCCTTCAACGCTCACTTTGTTTTATTATTTTATTTTATTATTTCTATATTACATCTGTCATTTACATCATTTACATTATTATACTTGGTATTTACATTCTTATATATTCCTCTTTTATTGATACATTTATTTATTATTGGTTAAAATATACCAAGTACAGAAACAAAGTCGAATCTGAACATGTTCGACATAATGAAACTCAATAACAATATAATACAATTTAACATATATACTTTTCATTTATTCATGAAAGAAATCATAATGACAACGATCAAACTGGGACAATTGACATGTTGTCGAATGTTAAAATTATAATAAGGTGAATAACCCAGCTTCACTCTGGCCGGGGTTCCAGCATCCCTTCGAGCTGCCGGCTCATTATTACGCACACTCCCTGGAGTGGGCCGGCTTCCTTGAGGATGGCTTCCTTGAGGATGGTCCCCAGTCAGAGGAAAGATCGCATCGAAAGGAATACAATAAGACTAAAACGTACAGTTCCGAGTGGATGCGAGAACAACAACGCTGTCAAAATAAAACGGCGCAAGGCGTGTACGTAGCACTGCAGCGGCCTGCGACAGCTCAATCGTCTTCGCATCTTCTGCAGACGTCGCGTCGTTAGAAGGCGAAACAAGAGACAGTGCTAGTATGAAGATGAACGACAGCGTGGCAGTATCGTCAACCGAGTATGTATCTTGACCACATAGTAGTATATAGTTGTCAACCTGCGCCTATCCTTTAGTCAACAACGCATCGATGGAGGGTGATATGGCAGACTGCGATGCTGTTTCACAGGTTCAACAGATGGAAAATTGACGGATATTTTATGGATAATTGACGGCCGATGCCTTCAGCGCGAACGAGTTCAGCTTCGCGTGCAGTGTGCGCGACCACTTATAAATTAAGTGCTATTTGAAAGAGGTCAAGGCCAGACATCACTGGCAGATGCATTGGAAGACTTGACGCATGTATCCGTCATCCTTACGGGAGATTCTAATGTTAACTCCGACAACGATAGTGCTGCACGACTTTATACTGTCGCAATTCGACTTGATTCCGGTGGCGATTCTTGCAACATTCGGCAACACCAGCATCAATATGACTTTCACTGGGCACTTGAATTCAATACAATGTGGGGTGTACGTGTGCTACTTCAGGTACCACAGGTCCTTGATGCATGCGATTGACTTAAAGTGTTGTAACCATTATGTAACCACTTTGTAACCATTATACTCCGTTGTGTAATCATAATATTATAGAAACCGATAATTAAATTGCATATTAATATCAAACACTTGTTGCTATGGCACTCAACCCATTTTGTTTTAAGAAAGACGAAGATCAAACAGGGTGTTCACACATTTTTGGGCAAGGGTCACTGTTTGAATGCTTAACTACAAAAAAGAAATTATTATTTCTGCTATGCTTTAACTACTTTGTGTGTTGCTACTTAAGCTAGGGGACTTCCTTACAATATAAAAGCAGTGACTGGATAAATAATGATTTATCATGCCAATACAGCTAAATGTGATACCGCCAAATAATGGCCATCGTTGAATAATTTGTGACTACCCTGGTATAAGTAGTCAAATGTTAATATCAATAGTTTCAATGTACACACACATATATATGAAGTATATAAAGAACACATGTTCACAACCTATATACATTCACAAGGGAACTTCGTCGTATGCGGTAAACAAACCTCAATCTATTAGGGTCATTGTATCGCCATCAGTTTGTACAAATGGACGTTATGCATGAGGGACATAAAACTGCGTCTAACTTCTTTGTTATACTTAATGGACCATGGTGCCAGATAAATGCTTCAGAGACTCTGACTTTTTTTCTTTGTTTTATGAACCCCCCCTTGCTTGTCATCAGATTTATGTGCAGGGCCGTCTATTCTTTAACAGTACGATGGCTTCTAACTCGAGCAGAAGAAGGCACAAACAACAAAAGTCTTTTGAAATCAAAGTAATTTGGTTAGTTTTTAGATACAATTGTATTGTATTACATTTGCTAATAGGAATAAATAGCTGTTATTACCATTTAAAGTTGTTACTTAAGCTGTATCGCTTTTTTTAAATTATTGAACCGTGCCAACAAATGGCCATTTTTTTTTTATTCTTTTCACTGGATTTTAGTTGAAATGGCGTTTTAAATACATGACTTTGTAAAGCTCTAAGCAAATCATATTGTTATACGATACAACAATGTAACAAAACAATACCAGGCTTTCAGAATATTAAATGCATGCATTATGTATAAGCTAAAGCATAATGCTTTTCGTAATCTGTGTATTCATGCACTCAATGTAGATTTAATAAATGGTAAGTGAATACTTTGATGTCAATAAATATTCCTATAGAAATTCGCAATTACTTAGTTGTTAATTTTGTTTACTACAGCAATATGTTATGTATGTTAATAAAAAAATACAATTGTTATATAGCTATTTTTAAAACCTAAAACTACCTTTTTTACAATTTTATAAAAATGGGTTGCTTTCAATGCAATTTCAAAGCCATTCCTTTAAATAATTATGGTTTAAAAATACCTTAAAATATGTTTTTAATAAAAAATATTAACTATTATGATGTGAAAAAAGAAAATTTAATGTTTATATTTACCATCGGAAGGTAAAATATCTATCCTGAGCTAAATAAGTTTCAAAATAATTTTAAATGTTTATTTAATTTATATTAGATAATTACGTATTTTTTTTAGAAAGTCAAATAAAAAATAACGATAAAACAATAGTTGGTGTAAAAAACGAGTTTCATATACCTTATGAATAATTCATTCGAAACAAATTAACTTCATCATATTCAACGTTAATTTTTCAATTAAACCAATTATGATGTTAATTGTTAAATAAATTAAACTATTATTAAACATTTTATTTAAAAAAAATATCATATCTATAATTAATAAAAAAAACATTTTTTTTTGAAAAAAAACACTGTATTAGAAAAAAAAAGTTTTTTTTTATTTTTATAGAGACAATTCACTAATTTAAATATTAAAACATTGCAAACAAAGCAATAGTGTAATATTTATCGGTGAAGTTAAAATTAATTAATTTTTAGCAATATTTTGCTATTAATGGTAAAATTAAAGAAAAATAAAATGTTCTCGTTGAATATTCAAATAGCTATGTAACATGTACAAATACAAAATATGATTTACATTAGATTACGCAAATTTGCTGACATAATATATTATCAAATAAAATACGTGAAATAATTATTATTTTTATAATTGCAGCGATTCGCTCTTAAAAATGTTCATAAAGTTCCGTGAATTAAGACCGATGAAATGAATATAAAACAATCACAAGCGTTTATTATGGCATCTAATTACGCTAAGGACCAATCAGATTACTGCATTTACACTTGTGAGCAATTCAGAACACTAAGCTAAAACAAGAATAAATACTGGTGTGAGTACTCCGTTTGAGCGACAATATAATTAATCGTGCTGCGCAGATGCCCGCTGTTCGGAAAAAAGGTTGAGAAAACATTCTACCTTCGGTTTGCGGGTGTCTCACGTGACGTCACAGAAAAGTTATAAACTTGTTTTTTCGGTTTCTTTTGTCTTCTTTATCTTGTTAGTCAGAAATAAGTATATCAAAATATTGAGTGTCTAACATTTAATGTATTTTTGAAAGCCAGAAATGCGTTTTTAAATCTACGTCAACCAACGCGGAAGGACTATTTTTTCTACTTTTACTCGAAAAGATGTAATTAGGTTGGGTACGCTTAGTCTTCTCTCCAGTGTTTGTTTAGTTCAGTAATGTTCAGAAATGGTTGGTACATAGAGGAAGCATTTATAAACATCCATTTACGACATGTATTACAAACCTAATTATAACATACACCCACCTTTTGAGCTTTTCCTGAAAACACACGAAACAATATATATGAATGCACAATAATCATTAGCAACCATTTAAAGTTCGGTGTTTTCAGTTTTCATTAGAGCCATTGTATTATGGTCGTGTTTTTATAAACATTCAATTGCGATATATATTTTGTGCCCAATTTCGACATATAATCCCATTTTTTGCGTTTTTTTCTGAAAATACTCAAAACACCTTATATAAATAAAAAATTTTAATTAGCAATGCTTAAAACTAAAGATTATATAAATTGAGTGATACATTTTACAAATGAATATGATAGGCTTAAAAATTCTACCGCTTCTAGTTTTATAGACAGTCTTATGAACTTAATGATCATTGATAAATACAGAATTGTCTATTTTAAGTCTATAAATGCATTGAACTGGACGTAAAAGTTCGGTGTTTTCAGTTTTTATTAGAGAATATCTAATATGACCATCTTTTTTTAAACATCCAATTACGAAATATACTATAAACCCAAATACGATATACTTGAGTTTTGAGTTTTTTTCTGAAAACACACAAAACAACGTGCTTAAATACATAATTTTCATTAGCAATACTTAAAACTAAAGATTACATAAAATAAGCAATACATCTTACAAACGAATATGAGAGGCTTAAAACTCTACCACTTCTAGTTTAATAGACAGTCATCAATTATCAACAGAATATCCATTGATAATTGCAGAAATGTCTATTTCGAGCATATATATTCTTTGAACTGGACGTGAAAATTCGCTGCTTTCAGTTTTCATTAAAACAAGTCTAATATGACCGCTTTTTTATAAACATCGAAATGACATATACTTCCATATGGCATATACTCCCATCTATGCATTTACTTAAGTTGTTTTGAGTGTTTTCAGGAAAAACTCTTCAATTGGATGTTCATAAATTTGAATTGTTTATAATTTTGGATTTTTTTCGGTGCTTACAGTTTTTACTTAGGCAAGTCTACACGGTTGAAAATTTCAGTTCAACGATGTACCATACCTTGGTGCAAAACAAAGGTCTACACCATATTATGGGGAAATCTAGGTTCAACAAAAAATCCTTTATCGGAAAAAAGCGGAGGTTTCACCTATAGTTGGTTCAATCTCTTTAACTGTAACCGAAGTTTTCGCTGTGGCTACATCAACAAGATCCTCCAAGAAAGACAATAACGGATATGTGCATCCGTTGCCCAGTGCATAAATGCGTTGTATAACACTAAGATGATTACTAGTTTGAGCACGATCGATGAAAGTTGTCATCATGCGATCGGAGGGTTGCCAGCTTCGCTACAAAAATACTACTACAGTACTAATAAAACTCAGATTTTGAGTTTCATGCATTGTTATGAGTTTTGGTGCAACGATTCGCCACTAAACCATCCGTGGTAGCACCGTAAAATGTTGAAACTAAGCACCAAATGTTGGTTGCAGCTAAATGGGTACCCAAAGTTCGTAATAATAGGCCTCCGTGGGCCATTGGATAAAGGCGTTCAGCTATGAATCAGACGATTTCTAGATCGAGTTCAATCGATACAAGTAATCATCATGCGATCGGAGGATTGCCAGCTTCGCTACAAAAATACTACTACAGTGCTAATTAAACTCAGCTTTTGAGTTTGATGCATCGTTATGAGTTTTGGTGCAACGATTCGCCACTAAACCATCCGTGGAAGCATCGTAAAATGTTGAAACTAAGCACCAAATGTTGTTTGCAGCTAAATGGTTATCCAAAGTTTGGTGCAAGCTCGTAATAATGTTTAACAGTATAATATGACCGTATTTTTATAAACATCCAATAACGACAATATTGTATCGTAGAATGTTTACTCAGGTTATAACATATAATGTATAAATATACATGCAATACATACAGCCAACAGTTGCCAATATCAATTTATCTGCACATTGTGTAAATTTTTCAAAACAAATATAATTTGAAAAGATGTCGTATAATTTCAAGTATACTAACATTATTCGATGTTTATTGGTATTTGTATTGTGCAATAACATGTTAACCTTACTAGATAACACGTAAGGTTTAACGTGATAACACGTAAACCTTTCGTGTAATGTATACATATACATGTAAAACCTACAGTCATTGTTCCTTACTGTGAATATTTCGGAAAATCATGTATGTAAGTTAGTTTTATTGCTTATATAAATAAAGCGAATACAATATTGAAAATTTATATTGATGTGATAATATATTATTTAAACTTAATATATTTATACAATGTTGAAAACATTTTACCATGCTTAGATATATTTATATGTTGCAAAAATGACGATTTTTATATTTTCAGAAATTTTGAAAGCAACGAGTATACGTGCTTACATTTATGCGTTTATACACGAACTTAATAAACGTCATTCACTCATAAATATTCGATTATTATATAACCTTATCTTCCAGCATCATTCTGATAATCCCGAATTTTTAGAAGTAAGTTGATTTGCCTCTGCTTTAATGAAATTCATTTTTGGCATATCAATTGCCTTTTTAGTTCCCGACTACATATCTTCATAAAACAATTCGGGTTCATGCACTTTATATTCTATAAGAAACTTTTGTGGAGAGGCAAACCTACTTTTTATTCCAGAGATGGCGGAGGGGTTTCTTCGGGTATGAATATTTCAGCATCATGCGGAAAATGGTATGCCATAAATATCGATCTCGGCAGTATAATATACTTTAAACGGTGGTTACTCTTGAAAATATTTTTTATATATTCATGGGCAGCACAATTTGGAGAATTTTATTAGAAGTTTATATTAAAATGATTAAACATATAAATAATAATTATTTATTTCATGTTGAATTATACATTACACGTAAGGTTTACGTGTTATTGAACAACACAGTTATCAATAAGCATCGAATAATGTTAGTGTACTTGAAATTATACACACAGACAGGTGTTCAAATTATTTGTGAATTGAGAATTTTACACACTGTGCATATAAATAATTATTGACAACTGCTGGCTGTATGTATTATATGTATATGTATGTATACATTATATGTTGAATTATACATTACATGTTGAATTATACATTACACGGAAGTTTTACGTATTATCACGTTAAACATTGCGTGTTATCTCGTAAGGTTTACGTGTTATCGAACACAGTTATCAATAAACATCGAATAATGTTAGTGTACTTGAAATTATACACACAGACAGGTGTTCAAATTATTTGTGAATTGAGAATTTTACACACTGTGCATATAAATAATTATTGACAACTGCTGGCTGTATGTATTATATGTATATGTATACATTATATGTTGAATTATACATTACACGGAAGTTTTACGTATTATCACGTTAAACATTGCGTGTTATCTCGTAAGGTTTACGTGTTATCGAACACAGTTATCAATAAACATCGAATAATGTCAGTATACTTGAAATTATACACACAGACAGGTGTTCAAATTATTTGTGAATTGAGAATTTTACACACTCTGCATATAAATAATTATTGACAACTGCTGGCTGTATGTATTATATGTATATGTATACATTATATGTTGAATTATACATTACACGGAAGTTTTACGTATTATCACGTTAAACATTGCGTGTTATCTCGTAAGGTTTACGTGTTATCGAACACAGTTATCAATAAACATCGAATAATGTTAGTGTACTTGAAATTATACACACAGACAGGTGTTCAAATTATTTGTGAATTGAGAATTTTACACACTGTGCATATAAATAATTATTGACAACTGCTGGCTGTATGTATTATATGTATATGTATACATTATATGTTGAATTATACATTACACGGAAGTTTTACGTATTATCACGTTAAACATTGCGTGTTATCTCGTAAGGTTTACGTGTTATCGAACACAGTTATCAATAAACATCGAATAATGTTAGTGTACTTGAAATTATACACACAGACAGGTGTTCAAATTATTTGTGAATTGAGAATTTTACACACTGTGCATATAAATAATTATTGACAACTGCTGGCTGTATGTATTATATGTATATGTATACATTATATGTTGAATTATACATTACACGGAAGTTTTACGTATTATCACGTTAAACATTGCGTGTTATCTCGTAAGGTTTACGTGTTATCGAACACAGTTATCAATAAACATCGAATAATGTCAGTATACTTGAAATTATACACACAGACAGGTGTTCAAATTATTTGTGAATTGAGAATTTTACACACTCTGCATATAAATAATTATTGACAACTGCTGGCTGTATGTATTATATGTATATGTATACATTATATGTTGAATTATACATTACACGGAAGTTTTACGTATTATCACGTTAAACATTGCGTGTTATCTCGTAAGGTTTACGTGTTATCGAACACAGTTATCAATAAACATCGAATAATGTTAGTGTACTTGAAATTATACACACAGACAGGTGTTCAAATTATTTGTGAATTGAGAATTTTACACACTGTGCATATAAATAATTATTGACAACTGCTGGCTGTATGTATTATATGTATATGTATACATTATATGTTGAATTATACATTACACGGAAGTTTTACGTATTATCACGTTAAACATTGCGTGTTATCTCGTAAGGTTTACGTGTTATCGAACACAGTTATCAATAAACATCGAATAATGTTAGTGTACTTGAAATTATACACACAGACAGGTGTTCAAATTATTTGTGAATTGAGAATTTTACACACTCTGCATATAAATAATTATTGACAACTGCTGGCTGTATGTATTATATGTATATGTATACATTATATGTTGAATTATACATTACAAGGAAGTTTTACGTATTATCACGTTAAACATTGCGTGTTATCTCGTAAGGTTTACGTGTTATCGAACACAGATATCAATAAACATCGAATAATGTCAGTATACTTGAAATTATACACACAGACAGGTGTTCAAATTATTTGTGAATTGAGAATTTTACACACTCTGCATATAAATAATTATTGACAACTGCTGGCTGTATGTATTATATGTATATGTATACATTATATGTTGAATTATACATTACACGGAAGTTTTACGTATTATCACGTTAAACATTGCGTGTTATCTCGTAAGGTTTACGTGTTATCGAACACAGATATCAATAAACATCGAATAATGTCAGTATACTTGAAATTATACACACAGACAGGTGTTCAAATTATTTGTGAATTGAGAATTTTACACACTCTGCATATAAATAATTATTGACAACTGCTGGCTGTATGTATTATATGTATATGTATACATTATATGTTGAATTATACATTACACGGAAGTTTTACGTATTATCACGTTAAACATTGCGTGTTATCTCGTAAGGTTTACGTGTTATCGAACACAGTTATCAATAAACATCGAATAATGTCAGTATACTTGAAATTATACACACAGACAGGTGTTCAAATTATTTGTGAATTGAGAATTTTACACACTGTGCATATAAATAATTATTGACAACTGCTGGCTGTATGTATTATATGTATATGTATACATTATATGTTGAATTATACATTACACGGAAGTTTTACGTATTATCACGTTAAACATTGCGTGTTATCTCGTAAGGTTTACGTGTTATCGAACACAGTTATCAATAAACATCGAATAATGTCAGTATACTTGAAATTATACACACAGACAGGTGTTCAAATTATTTGTGAATTGAGAATTTTACACACTCTGCATATAAATAATTATTGACAACTGCTGGCTGTATGTATTATATGTATATGTATACATTATATGTTGAATTATACATTACACGGAAGTTTTACGTATTATCACGTTAAACATTGCGTGTTATCTCGTAAGGTTTACGTGTTATCGAACACAGTTATCAATAAACATCGAATAATGTCAGTATACTTGAAATTATACACACAGACAGGTGTTCAAATTATTTGTGAATTGAGAATTTTACACACTCTGCATATAAATAATTATTGACAACTGCTGGCTGTATGTATTATATGTATATGTATACATTATATGTTGAATTATACATTACACGGAAGTTTTACGTATTATCACGTTAAACATTGCGTGTTATCTCGTAAGGTTTACGTGTTATCGAACACAGTTATCAATAAACATCGAATAATGTTAGTGTACTTGAAATTATACACACAGACAGGTGTTCAAATTATTTGTGAATTGAGAATTTTACACACTGTGCATATAAATAATTATTGACAACTGCTGGCTGTATGTATTATATGTATATGTATACATTATATGTTGAATTATACATTACACGGAAGTTTTACGTATTATCACGTTAAACATTGCGTGTTATCTCGTAAGGTTTACGTGTTATCGAACACAGTTATCAATAAACATCGAATCATGTTAGTGTACTTGAAATTATACACACAGACAGGTGTTCAAATTATTTGTGAATTGAGAATTTTACACACTGTGCATATAAATAATTATTGACAACTGCTGGCTGTATGTATTATATGTATATGTATACATTATATGTTGAATTATACATTACACGGAAGTTTTACGTATTATCACGTTAAACATTGCGTGTTATCTCGTAAGGTTTACGTGTTATCGAACACAGATATCAATAAACATCGAATAATGTCAGTATACTTGAAATTATACACACAGACAGGTGTTCAAATTATTTGTGAATTGAGAATTTTACACACTCTGCATATAAATAATTATTGACAACTGCTGGCTGTATGTATTATATGTATATGTATACATTATATGTTGAATTATACATTACACGGAAGTTTTACGTATTATCACGTTAAACATTGCGTGTTATCTCGTAAGGTTTACGTGTTATCGAACACAGTTATCAATAAACATCGAATAATGTCAGTATACTTGAAATTATACACACAGACAGGTGTTCAAATTATTTGTGAATTGAGAATTTTACAAACTCTGCATATAAATAATTATTGACAACTGCTGGCTGTATGTATTATATGTATATGTATACATTATATGTTGAATTATACATTACACGGAAGTTTTACGTATTATCACGTTAAACATTGCGTGTTATCTCGTAAGGTTTACGTGTTATCGAACACAGTTATCAATAAACATCGAATAATGTTAGTGTACTTGAAATTATACACACAGACAGGTGTTCAAATTATTTGTGAATTGAGAATTTTACACACTGTGCATATAAATAATTATTGACAACTGCTGGCTGTATGTATTATATGTATATGTATACATTATATGTTGAATTATACATTACACGGAAGTTTTACGTATTATCACGTTAAACATTGCGTGTTATCTCGTAAGGTTTACGTGTTATCGAACACAGTTATCAATAAACATCGAATAATGTTAGTGTACTTGAAATTATACACACAGACAGGTGTTCAAATTATTTGTGAATTGAGAATTTTACACACTGTGCATATAAATAATTATTGACAACTGCTGGCTGTATGTATTATATGTATATGTATACATTATATGTTGAATTATACATTACACGGAAGTTTTACGTATTATCACGTTAAACATTGCGTGTTATCTCGTAAGGTTTACGTGTTATCTCGTAAGGTTTACGTGTTATCGAACACAGATATCAATAAACATCGAATAATGTCAGTATACTTGAAATTATACACACAGACAGGTGTTCAAATTATTTGTGAATTGAGAATTTTACACACTCTGCATATAAATAATTATTGACAACTGCTGGCTGTATGTATTATATGTATATGTATACATTATATGTTGAATTATACATTACACGGAAGTTTTACGTATTATCACGTTAAACATTGCGTGTTATCTCGTAAGGTTTACGTGTTATCGAACACAGTTATCAATAAACATCGAATAATGTCAGTATACTTGAAATTATACACACAGACAGGTGTTCAAATTATTTGTGAATTGAGAATTTTACAAACTCTGCATATAAATAATTATTGACAACTGCTGGCTGTATGTATTATATGTATATGTATACATTATATGTTGAATTATACATTACACGGAAGTTTTACGTATTATCACGTTAAACATTGCGTGTTATCTCGTAAGGTTTACGTGTTATCGAACACAGTTATCAATAAACATCGAATAATGTTAGTGTACTTGAAATTATACACACAGACAGGTGTTCAAATTATTTGTGAATTGAGAATTTTACACACTGTGCATATAAATAATTATTGACAACTGCTGGCTGTATGTATTATATGTATATGTATACATTATATGTTGAATTATACATTACACGGAAGTTTTACGTATTATCACGTTAAACATTGCGTGTTATCTCGTAAGGTTTACGTGTTATCGAACACAGTTATCAATAAACATCGAATAATGTTAGTGTACTTGAAATTATACACACAGACAGGTGTTCAAATTATTTGTGAATTGAGAATTTTACACACTGTGCATATAAATAATTATTGACAACTGCTGGCTGTATGTATTATATGTATATGTATACATTATATGTTGAATTATACATTACACGGAAGTTTTACGTATTATCACGTTAAACATTGCGTGTTATCTCGTAAGGTTTACGTGTTATCTCGTAAGGTTTACGTGTTATCGAACACAGATATCAATAAACATCGAATAATGTCAGTATACTTGAAATTATACACACAGACAGGTGTTCAAATTATTTGTGAATTGAGAATTTTACACACTCTGCATATAAATAATTATTGACAACTGCTGGCTGTATGTATTATATGTATATGTATACATTATATGTTGAATTATACATTACACGGAAGTTTTACGTATTATCACGTTAAACATTGCGTGTTATCTCGTAAGGTTTACGTGTTATCGAACACAGTTATCAATAAACATCGAATAATGTCAGTATACTTGAAATTATACACACAGACAGGTGTTCAAATTATTTGTGAATTGAGAATTTTACACAATAATTATTTATATGCAATAAATAATTATTGACAACTGCTGGCTGTATGTATTATATGTATATGTATACATTATATGTTGAATTATACATTACACGGAAGTTTTACGTATTATCACGTTAAACATTGCGTGTTATCTCGTAAGGTTTACGTGTTATCGAACACAGTTATCAATAAACATCGAATAATGTTAGTGTACTTGAAATTATACACACAGACAGGTGTTCAAATTATTTGTGAATTGAGAATTTTACACACTGTGTATATAAATAATTATTGACAACTGCTGGCTGTATGTATTATATGTATATGTATACATTATATGTTGAATTATACATTACACGGAAGTTTTACGTATTATCACGTTAAACATTGCGTGTTATCTCGTAAGGTTTACGTGTTATCGAACACAGTTATCAATAAACATCGAATAATGTTAGTGTACTTGAAATTATACACACAGACATTTGTTCAAATTATTTGTGAATTGAGAATTTTACACACTGTGCATATAAATAATTATTGACAACTGCTGGCTGTATGTATTATATGTATATGTATACATTATATGTTGAATTATACATTACATGGAAGTTTTACGTATTATCACGTTAAACATTGCGTGTTATCTCGTAAGGTTTACGTGTTATCGAACACAGATATCAATAAACATCGAATAATGTCAGTATACTTGAAATTATACACACAGACAGGTGTTCAAATTATATCTGATTTGAAAATTTTACACAATGTGCATATAAATTGATATTGGCAACTGTTACGCTAAAAATAACAATGTGACTGAAAGTAGGAATTTCAATATATGTATTTTTAAATTACAATTCTATGTATAAAAAATATATAAAAATATTTAACCAAACACGCGACTAAAATCATAAATACATATTGGAAAAAAATTAAACACAGGTTTTCACAACTTGTGTTTAATTTTTTTCCAATATATATTTATGATTTTAGTCGTGTGTTTGGGTAAATATTTTTATATCTTTTTTATATATAGAATTGTAATTTAAAAATACATATATTGAAATTCCTACTTTCAGCCATATAGTTATTTTGTATGTTGTATTGTTATGCTGTATGTTCGTTTTCTGTGATGAGAGTATTTCGTACACATACGTACGGATATAGTACACATCCTCTGTACAACGATTAATAGATACATTTTAATTTAAAAAAGGAATTGCTTGGAAGTGCTATTCATTAATAATGAGCTGTGATAAAGAAATCGCTCTCTAATATTTGTATCGTTTTAGTTTAAGGGAAATTTTAACATTCTAACGTTATTTTAATTTTTTTTTTAATTTTCAAATCAAAGGTCTAATGCCTATTTTTTAAATTTATATATGAAAACAATATTTCACATAATAATTCTGTAATTCTTCGAATGTTTTCCAAAATTTTTGACTCTTTCATTTTCATAAGAATTTAGGTGTTTTAAAATATTTATATTTTCCCACCATCTTTTCAGATCATTTGAATTAAAATATATAAGATATGGCATTCAAATTTTAGTTTTTATATGTATTTGATTTTTAAATGAATATTTATTCATAACACAGCAATTTTTCTTACAACTGAAGTTTTTTACTTTATTTATTTAAAAAAAATATTGCTACATTAAGAAAGATAATTCACAAGCCAATTTATTATTTACAAATTGTTTACAATATGCATTAAAATTATACATTTATAAAATTATACATTTTTACAGTAATAATTTTGGCGAATAAAAATAAATCGAGAATTTTGTAATTTTTTTAGTACCATGCCCTTTAATTCTATAAAGTTTTCTTTCTATATTTACAGTTTTAGATATATCATCTTTAAATTAAGTTGGTAATGGAAATAAGTAGACTAACAAATTAATATGTTACAAGTATTTTTCTTCAATTCTATATACTAAGTCTTTATAGTGCATTATCTAAACTTTAATTTTAATAATTCAGATATACATGAAATTTATAACACAATTTTTATTATCTCTACATTAAACCACCTACTAGATAAAATAAGCTTTTTTAATGGTCAACACAAGAATACAAGACTTTGGAAATTTTACGTTATTTAATCCCAGTTAACCAAAAACTCATCTAATAAATCAAATAAAAAGCCTTTTATTGTCAATTTAAAGCCCTATTTCACGTCAAGACATTAAAGCTAGATAAGGATACAACAAACTAGAAACACACTGAATCTTTTTTATTCTATTTATTCAGTTATCTACAGAAGCAGCGATTTTTTTTTTCTGAAGTAAAGTGAGCCGAAGCGTTATGAAAAAAATTGCGGGAAGGAAAGAAGAAACAAAAAAATAAAGATTTTTAGGCGCGAAAAACTTGGCACTTAAGGCTGGGACTTAATGGTGCACAGCGCGTTGGCATACACTGTTTAAAAGTATTTTCTTTTCCAACTGTTGTTACTTTGAAGAACATTTTCCCTCGGGAACTCTAGAGGGGAGGTCCATGCATTCTTTATGACCGAAATGAAGTTCTTTAGAAGCAAAAATAAATGGGTATCCCTTAGAAACTGTTAACAAGAATAGAATTTTCCTCGTGTTTCAAATATAGATTTTTAATTAAAACGAGCGGGGGAGTTTTGGTTATAAGATACTATTTCGATTTTTTTTGCAGTCGAGTAGTCGATTTTGAAATTATTCTAAAGCAAATATTTCAGCAAGGGTTATTTAAAATCGAAACTGCACATGTATGCGAAAATAGGAGGAGATCACATTTGTATTATTTGTTTGAAGATTAAATGCTAATTGTGTGCTGTTGATTTTAGAATTAGTTTCTTTACTTACACGTTTACAAAATTGTTTAATATATAGTATTTAAATTTAAATTAATATAGATTGTATATTAAAATGCAAATATAACGTTAAAATACGCAATACAAATCCATCAGATCTTTAAAAGTTTTGGGTGATATTTCTCCGTTCATCAGATAAAAATGAAAAGTATGTGTTTGCAATAAAATAGAAATAAAACCAGAATTGAAAGTGTTGCCAAAGAACAAAAAGCACAAACATATCTCAATCGGTTGGATTTAACGATCGGGACAAGCGGGAAATACCGAGACCGCAAATGTTTCATTGGCAATCGAAGCAATATTGCTAAAACTATGAAATGCCTCCATGAAGTCGAGTTCTACTGGAGATTTGGATTTGCAAATTAAATGTGGGTTAGAAAAATTAAATATATGAAAATGTTCCAAAGCGTGCTTGGCAATGGATGACTTCTTTATTTCTTGTTTAACAGTATGTCCTTGGTTCTCCTTAATTCGAAATCTTATGGTATCTTTGTTTGACCGATATATGAGATGCCACAATGAAATGAAATACTGTATATGCCTCTGTTATTAAGGTCGTCAATAGGGTCTTAAGTTGTGTGAAGGTGAACTTATTGATAGGTGATAAAATGGAATTTATGTTATAGTTTTTATCTTATAGATTGTATAGCTCTAAATACTCGTATACGATAATAACTACTGTAAAATATATTTTTTTTGTAAATTGTATTAAGCTATTTTTTTTAACAATTTCTATTGGAATAATTTCTTGGTTTTGATAAAAACAAATCAAAGGAGACCCGATCGTCAAATATAAAAAACAAATGTTTTTTGCATAAACCGATGATATACATATTTAAGAACATATTTACAAAATTTCAAAACAGTAGAATAACGAGGACATATTTTTACATGGTTAAATACCATTTATCATCTGTCTGCCAACTTTTCGACTGCAACATTTTCATTAACTCAATTTTTTTTTAATTTTTTAATCATGTTTCAAATGCTAAGGTTTTGTAAAAATGTACTTAAAACGAAACTGTTAATAGTTTTTGAAACTTTAATATTCGTTTGATAAACGTAGAAAGATGTTAATTTAAATTAAATATTAAATTGTTTTTTTTTACGAATTAACAAACATAAAAATGCGAATATTTTTTTAGGTTTTGAATATATAATGTTTTTTTTTAAACAATTAACACACACACATTCCAGAAAATAACTTCCTAGGTATTTGGTATATACTTTGCCATTATTTAAATAATTTAAATATTTTTAAAATATTAGAATTTGAAAGAGAAATACAGTTCTTAAAAAAAGCATTTTTAAAGCTTAAAAAAAAGCGTAAAAAATATTAAACATATTTTTTATTATTTTATTTTTAATATTAAACATATTTTTTATTATTTTATTTTTAATATTAAACATATTATTTTATTTTTAATATTAAACATATTTTTTATTATTTTATTTTTAATATTAAACATATTATTTTATTTAATATTATTATTATTTTTTATTATAGGGTTTAAAAAGAGCCAAAAAATGAAAAAAAAATTGTATTTCTGTGTTCTGTAATAAAAATATCAGGATTTGGGTTTTGGGTCTCCCGAATAACCTAAAGCAAAAGTGAAATAACCTAACATGAAGGATTCTGTGGATATAATATGTCAAGCACATAGCTAAAGGAAAAGCCCGACATGAAATAGCACCTCTGTCATAACTCTCTGTGGTTCCCGACGGTTGTATTTGTCAAATGGAATCGCCATTATGCATCTTGGCGTATTTCGATTACATCAGCAGTTGACGTTGTCATTTCCCACCCTTGGAGACTCCGATGTAGAATACTTTTGCGACATATTTGCGATATGTTGTCGTTCGAAATAGGGTTGTAGTATTTTGGTTTCCTTAAAAATATGATATTTCGCTATTGCGCCGAGAGACAGAGGCATTTGAACTATTGTGTGTATCACTGATAAATATATTTATTATTGCATTTAACTTTTTTTATTTAAATATACAAGGTTTTAATTATTTTTTGGACATATTACAAAAATAAGTAACAAAAAAAATATCAAAAATAAATAACTACTTTACTAATTTTCAACGCAACTGTAGTATAAAAATTCATAATTTACTATCTTAGATTCTAGGGTAGTTCGCAGTATATATATAGCAAAATCTAGAGAGCGATGAGGTCATGAACAAGGAGCACGACCACCAATCCCGTACCTTGAAAAATGCTGATTTGAATAACTGACCAATTGGGTAAACACAGTTCTGCAAAACAAATATTTATAAACCGTGTTAGAACAACCCGGCATTACTGTCTACATTACTCAGTCTCAGAAATATAGCCATTACTGAGACTCAGAAACACAACCATTACCCAGACTCAGAAATACAGTCATTACTGAGACAAGGCTCAGAAATACCGCCATTATTTAGACTGTGAAATACAGTCATTAGGTTCAGAAATACAGTCATTACTCAGACTGAGAAGTACCGTAATTACTCAGTCTCAGAAATATAGCCATTACTGAGACTCAGAAACACAACCATTACTTAGACTCACAAATACAGCAATACTGAGGCGAGACTCAGAAATACCGTCATTATTCAGAATGTGAAATACAGTCATTAGGTTCAGAAATACAGTCATTACTCATTCACAGAAATACAGTCATTACAGAGATTCAGAAATACAATCATTACTCAAACTATTTTTTAAATGTTTTTGAGATGTTTTCAATAACTTTTGTCCAACATATACATTGTAAACCATGTACATCGCATATACATCTTAATTTAATGGAAGGACAAACTGGAAAAATGTCCATATCAACTGATTACTTTTACGGATTTTTTCATCACTACGACTTATGTTAAATATTTAATAAAAAACATGTAAATATGTGTGTATTACTAAAAATATCAATTTCGCAAATGCATTTGTTTCTATAATTTTAATAACAATACTCTCGAAGTAGATTTCTAACAAAATAATTATATCTTAAACCTTGTCAATATCTAGATTTAGTATTTTTTATGTAAATACATATACACATAATACAATAACGTTTAAGCATGCAAATATGGTTTGCATCCGCTTAAACATCCGAAATTAATTAAATTAAGCGTACACTTAAAATCACAAATAAACATTTAAAATCAAAACTGAACGGAATTGAATTAATACAATTATTCTCTCATTTTAAACATTCGTTCAATTAAACTACATTTCCAAATATTGAATATCAAACGTGTCTATGCAAAATAAGGCACATCTACCGAAACTTGAAATCTAATTAAAACCCACAGATGGCACTATCCACATCATAAATATTCAGATATCCCTTTGTTTAAATCTGCCGTTGCACAAAATACAAAAACAACGTCCGATTTTGAAATATTTTAAGCAATAGTGCATGAACAGCTTATAATTAGAATGCTGTTCATCGAATGAAAATAACGTATCTAAATCTTAAGTGGGAAGACACAAAGTATAATTTGAAACGAATCGGTCTTATTGTTACTACGTTTATCAAACCAAGTGGGAAATTAAACAAGAGGTATATTATGGCTCTAGGGATATTAAAAAAGCCTTAAATGGTGTGGGAAGTAAATAAATATATACTGAAATGGTATAGAATATATTGTTACATTGTGGAATAGCTTAGGATTAACGTTTTATTGCGATTACGTTTATAAAAAGAGGTATTAGTTTGCATTTAAATTAACTGGGGATAAGGATATTATCATATATATATATATATATACTTTTTAGAAGTATTTAAAATGTAGTATATAGCATTATTATTTAATATGTTGAATAAAATTATAAGGAAAAAAATAAACGATACTGTAGAGAGTTTAAATAGTCGTCTATGCTGCTGAATTATTACTTATACTGCTGATTATAAGTGTTATATTTGACTACGGGCAACCTAGCACGGTCATCCATGTCATTTGGTCATCATAAACCGTTAACTTGCCCGAACTGTAGTGCACCTTAATTGTCTGTTCGGAAATATATTTATATATACATAAGCTCTGAAAGTTAACAAATATGGCTAGTTTAGTTTGGTAAACTAACATCGCACTACAGCTGCACAGTAGGCTATTAGTGATGGTTCGGGGCTTATCCCGAAGGAAAGACACGGGAACAATACATCGTATTTTTTAACCATGGTCGTCAGCTGACGACGATAACACCTGAACTAGCACCCGACGCAACCTCAATAGGCGTCAGCACATTGGACTCCAATCAGATGTATCGTGTACCATCCCACTATAATTTGGTGGATGTTTTAGGCAACTTCATAGTATTTTTTCAACGAAGCTGACAACCCTCCAATTGCAAGCTCTCTACTTTTTTGTGCTTTTTTTTTGTCAAGTTCTTCGCACGGGTTGGAACTAGTAATCATCTTATTACTAGCTGAACGCTTTTATCCACTGGGTATCTGGAGCCCCCCCCCCCATATATGTTTAAAAATGTCGTAGAAGTAATTTAAGATTAAAAAAAATCGATGTTTTGATCACTTGCACTATACACTTAATTAGAAGCTAAGATTTAATAAAATGGTTAAAAATTGATAAAATAACATACCAACAAACTATTCTTTAAATACATTCGATAAAAAGACAATATTTCTTTTCACCACTCACGAAAAACCATCTCTTCTCTTTTAAAAACAAAACACTCCATCTCTCCGCGTCCTCTTTTCCACGAGGGAGTCCGTAAAATGCAAAACTAAATTCTCACCTTTCAACTCCACGTTTATTCAGAAATTTAAATTTATATCGCAGAGAAAGAGATTTCCTTCAGTCTCTCTCCGACTTCGCCCTCCTACTGGATAAAAAGTATCCACCAGGATCTCCTTATTCCCTGACAAGTGAGAAGTCTCACCTTAAAACTTCTCAGAGAAGAAGTTTAGTAAGTCTCTTTTTCTCTGGAGTAAGGTGAATAATTTAGGATTTTATTTTTTATTTCTGGAAATTCACCGGGAAATCGAAGAGAAAGGGTACATTGCTATTTTTTGTGGAGAAAATCGAGTGTAAGATTTCGCAGGAAATTAGACTAATGCGTCTTTTTTGGCGAAATAGAAAAATTCCTGGAACATTGGGGGTTAGGTAATGGAGGTTCGTTCACTCCAAAGGTATTTATGTTCGGTAATTTCGGAGGGAATTCTAGTTTTAGAATGCAGTTAAAAAGAAAAGTATAAACTGTTAGTAAAAAGTAAGAATACTTTAGTTTATGGAAAATCGTGAATATTTATGAGTGTTTGCAAATTGCACTCATATTAATTGTTATCGTTGTTCATAACTTATAATTAATTATTCATCTTACATTTTCTGGATTTGGTTTTTTTCTCAGTTATGAACAATGATTTGTGCCAAAATACTAAGTAATTTTTTTAAGAAATGATGTGCTCAATTCACGGTGTAATGGAGATACATTTTCAGTTCAGTATACATGTATCGATTCCTAAAGCAGTTTACTAGCCTACATGTAATATGGTTTTAGAGAAATAAGTAACACTAGCATGCTTGTGCGATAACAATCGCATGAACACCTCCCCCACCCACCTCCACATACACACCCGAAACAGATAGCAGCATTTTCAACGACTTGTATAAAAAAATCTCTAAAATTATTTCTTGAAACGCATAAAAAACCGTTGATATTTATGAGATGAAAGTATGATTTCCCACTGGTCCATGACATTCTCTTTCTGTTGAAACCTCTTTTGTTAAGATTCGTTGCATTTAAGTGGTGTAAAAGACATCTTTACTGCATGATTAATATATGTGATGTATTTTTTCACACAAAATACCACAACCTTTATAAATTATGGTTATTTCTATCTTAATGCTGTTTTTGTGTATATGTTACCATTAAAGTATGTAATGCAGTTATTTCATAGAATACCTAGTTATTCCATGAAATAACTGATCGTGTCCGTTAAAGTGTGTAATATGTTATTAATTTGACACTTTAACTAGTTATTCTATGAAATAACTAGGTATTCTATAAATTAACTAATGAGAGACAGATGAAATTAAACTAATGATAGACAGCTAAAATGAAAAAGAAGCAATTTATCTAATTTATGCAGCGTATAAATGGTATTTATGGAAACGTACCATAAAATCATTTGTTACAACAAGGATTACTAAAATGACACTTGTAATTACAAAAAACATTATTTACCGAAACATAATCTGAACAATAACATTTCTGAAACATAATCTTCCGAACATGATATATGGACAGGCTCCGTACATTTGTGAATTGTAGGGGTGGAAGGTAAATGTAAATGTCGTGCGAGATATATGATTTAGATTATTTTACACTTTAACGAGCTGCAGATCGTTATTCTATGAAATAACTAGTTAAACCATGAAATACAAGATAGTTTTACACTTTAACGGACACGATCAGTTATTTCATGGAATAACTAGGTATTCTATGAAATAACGGATTTCATACTTTAGCGGTAACATATATAATTCGAAAAAAAAATAAACTGCAGAAAAAAAATTGTTTTATCCGGATTAAACAAAGCGGATCTTCAATTATACGGATAGCTTTGAGAACATAAAATAAATCAATAAAATCCGCATTTTAAAAGGTGGGTGATATTGTTTTTAATTGTCACATTAAAAATTACATTACATACTAAAGCAAAATTGGTTTCATTTTTTTGCTAAAAAATACCTTTTTTTATTCTTGAATTATCCCATAATCCGGATATTTGATTATCCGGATGGGATATGGTCCCACTTAATCCGCATAATTGGAGTTCTAATGTATATTATGCTGATACTACTAATAATAGCAATATACAACATACATTTTCTTTTAAAACCGCACGATTTTTTTCATTGTGTTCCATGCTCGGATATTTAAATAATTTTTCCTAAGCAAGCTATTTTATATTATTTGTTGTTTTTCTAAATAATTGTAAAGAAATAGCTTGTAAATTATACCTCAAATGTCTAAATTGAAAAAAAAAATAGTGTAAATTGGTGTATTTATATGAATTTGAAAATTGCTAGAAAAAAACTGGAGAACCCTGGAAGTGATATCACGTTCATATATCCAGGGTGGCAACAACATTCTGGAAAAAAAGTTCCCTGATTTCCATGATGGTGTCACAAAAATTTCCCTGATTTTTCAATTACATTAAGAAATGTTGCAATACATGCATTGTAAGGAAACAAAGTATCCACGCTACAGGAATACTATAAATATATTACATTATAAATGAAAAATTATAAGCAATACTTATTGACAGTTAAAGTAATAATTTATGGATACAACACAAATTATGCCATTGTGACAGGCATAATAGTAATTAAACATGTTCTCTGAAAGCAGATATTACAAAAAAGTTTTTTTTTCAATTTTGTTAAATGTTTTATATGTTTCCTATTTCAATCTTCAATGAATCACATATTCATTAGCCACTCGCATGTTGCTTACAGATCAAGGTCCAATGCACTTTACTTTTGCTTCTCCCTCCAGCAGTGGTTCACGTTTTTAGAGAAATAAAACTAAAAATATGAAAATGAGCATAACCATGCTATTTTATTAAATTCTTATGCAGAACTAAAAGGAAATATTGATAATTAAATTACCCATAATGGAAGGCATAACCGACGATTATTGCCGTTTTAATGATCCAAATTTGAAAAATTCCTTGATTTTTTGTGATATTTTGAAAATTTCCCTGATACATCCAGAAGTAAAAATGTCCATGAAAATTCCCTGATTTCCCGGTTTTCCAGGTTATGTTGCCACCCTGTATATATATATATATATATATATATATATATATATATATATATATATATATATATATATATATATATATAGCTTCTAGTTTCCCTATAATCTCTCAGATAACAGAGCAAAAGTATCGCAAAAAGCGTTATTGATAGATTATGCTAGCGATCCTCCACAATGACGCCATGTGTCTGATCGATTGGACCGGAGTCAGCCTTTTCGATGATTGGCCACCTTTTGCAAGAGTAATCTCTCGCCTTTCTCTTCTTCGGGAGATCTCCAACGGTTTTCTTTTGTCGCAGTTAATGACGTCCCGATTGTTTTCAATTTCTTCCCGCAGAAGCTTAATTGTCGGAATCGGACGTTATTTTGTCGTTATCTTTAAGTGAATCGGCTGCATTTACATAAGTAAATGGAAGATAAGAACACAGGAATTAAAAGACAAAAGATAATTTAGTTGTTTCCATAGAGCAGATATCGAAGTAATTGTTTTGATGTATTACGGAGATATCTGGAACGCTTTGTCAATTAGAGTTTTGTCAAAATTATTTAGATGGTTAAGAATATATATAGAATGATTAAAGAATATATATAGAATGATTAAACTGCGCATATAAAAACTAGAATTGATAGTTAATTTTATTTTTCTGGGAGCAGTTTTTACTTGATAAATTATGTCTGAATTATATATTTACAAGATCTATTGTACTTCCAAGATCCTATTTTGTTTAAATTGGTAGTATTCCAAGTTTTTTTTACTAGATAATTGATTACCCAGTTGATAATTTAATAAGTTCTTTTGTAACACGCTGTCGACCCGTTTGTTTATCATGAAAAGAAGTTTGATATATATTTCCATTTAATTATTTTGTAAGTACTTTTTGAATATTTTTGCTGGGTAAAATGTCAAAACTACTTTATATTTTAAAAAAATCAACAAAAGTTTAAAGCTGTATCGTAATTAACCCACTGACGCTCAAGGCCGTATATATACGTCCACGGATCCCCAGTTTTTTAAGCGATGCTAATTTTTTAATTCATAAAAATAATCCAATTTTCAATATTTTTTTTTTCAATTCATAAGTTTAAGTAGCTATTTTGAAGCTACATATTTACAAGTAATTGGCAAAAAAATAAATACTATAAAATAGCATTAGCAGGAAAAAATATTTAAATTTAAAAATAAGCAAACAACATTTTGATTGCAAAAAATGTGTGAGTGTCCGGGGGTCAAAACAATTGCAAGTGGGCGTAATACACTTATTTACATAGACAGCTGTCAACTTGGATTTCAGCACAGCATACCAAGGAAAATTTTCTTCAAAAGTAGTTCAGGTTTACGAGTTCAGGTTTATTTCTCAATCTGAAACAGCTCACCGATGCGGTACCAGCTTTTCTCGGGATGATAAGAATATCCAGTCAAGTATTTACAAGAGTAATTTTACGATTAAACCCGGTATATGTATTTCTAGGAAAAATACCGATTTTTACGGGATATTTTGCCGGTCTCTTTTGCATTGGAAACTAAAACTGCACAGACAAACAAAAGATGACCCGAGTCCCAATTTCCGAAAAAAAAAATTGCGTAAAACGATGCCCTATTGAATAATTGAATTAAGAAATTGTGTATAAAATTTCAAAGCAAATAGAAGAAAGAAAATATAAGTTTTTTTTTTACATTTTTATATACAATTTGCCATCTGCCTACGTACTTTTTGTATTAAACATTCTTCATTTACTCAAAGTATTTTTTTTTCAAATTTTGGCTACGTTTAATAGCTTTGTAAAAAATTAACTTAAAACTAAACTGTTAATAGTTTTTGAAACTTTAATAATTGTTTTATAAACTTCATCAGCATTATAAACTGCTGATGAAGGGAGATGTATCTCCCGAAACATGTCCGTATTTGAGGAATTTTTATTGCGTATTTTAACGTTCTATTTGTATTTTAGTAATCTTAATGCAATGTTCTATAAGACAAGTTTTTATTTTAAGTTATAAGTGTGTTTTTATGAAATAATGAACATAAAAATGTGAACATTGTTTAGATTATGAACTTAAAAGAAGTTTTTGACAAGCATTTGTTAAACTCTCCTCATACGTATGTAGTATATAGTCTGAAGTAATTAAATCTTTTAAAAAATAATATTAAAGTAGTAGGAGTGTTTTTAAAATAAAAACATATTTAGGCCAGAAAAACTACACATAATTTTTTTTTAAATATTATTATATTAAGTTGATTATTGTTATTAAAAGATATTCTATCAATGTAAAAAAATGGTTAGTCTGAATTCAATAATAAAAACGTTATGATTTGCTGCTTATTATACCCCTTAATATAAACCAACATTAGAACTACATTTGTTTTTACTAGTATTATTTTATGATGGAAAACCAAAACCAAATAACTCTTAAAGTTAATTTAGACGATATAAGTTTTGAAAATTACTAAATTCATTTTAATTATATTTGAATTCTGCCGAAATAAAAACATTAAAATATCATCCAGACACAATTTTTTAATCATAGTAACATAACTTATGGACTGCTATGAAAATGACATATTTATTTTTATTCTTATAAATATAGAAAAATGGAGACTGTCCAATTTGCATCTCAACTCTATATACGAAATAGTAAGATACACACCGCTAAAATAATGTTATGTTTAGAAATATATATAGTTGGTTGGAACGTTATCTTAAAATAAAGTTATCTTAAATCAAGAAACTCAACCCATAATATTGCGAAATCTTCGTTTAAATAATTATAACTATAACTTATGCAAACATTGACATTCAATTTATTTTGAAGTATATGTCACATTTGCATAATTCATATTCCGGGCACTCGGTAATTGCTAAATAGCATATTTGATTAATTTAATTTGAATAAGAATTAATTCAAAATTAATAATAATCTTAAGACAATTAAATAGGAATTAGATGAGCTTCAAGATTAAACTAACGTGGGGTTATGGATTACGCATAAAAATAATTTTACATATTCTTCACTTAAAGCTAAAATATTTAGACAAGCACATTTATAAGATAGGGTAAGGTGGGTTAAAATGTGTAATGACGTAAAATACCTATATAAAAATTACACATTTTAAAATTATGCTTTCATATCATACTTTTGAAAACAAAAACAGCAATACATCAATTATTGGAATACATTTCATCAAACAATTAAAATTCTGGGTGATTTAAAACAAATCCAAAAGTATATTTGTTTGGGTTTACAAAAAAAACTTGCGATAACGCAATATGTGAAAACTTACATATGTATACACTAGGAAAATCGTAATATTTACCAATACTGATGGATTTTGTATATAAAATAAACTTTTCAGTACATTCCAATGAAATCAATAGTAACATACTTATATTTTAGCATTTTACAATGATTTACAATGTGAGATAAAATGTGTAATCGAATTATTAATGCTCAAGAATGGGTAAATTAAAAAAAAAGTGCATTATTCTAAAAAAATACGATTTCGAAACTACAATATATTTAACACTGTTTATATGTTAATATATTTAAGTTGTATATCTTTTTTTTAAAGCAAATTGTGAACAAGAACAACACATTTCGAACAAAAAAAAAGCTATTTTCTGGTTTTGTTCAAACACATCAAACAAGTTTTAAATATATTTAAAAATCGTCTACAAGAAAAAATAAAAATAAAGCAATTGCAAAAACTATTCCAGTATCAAAATAAAACAAAAGTTATAAAAATTAATATTTTATTTCGAATTTAATAATAACAAAAAATAGATTTCTGAAAATGTCGAATTAACTTATTTTTAGAAAAAACTGTCGCTGAATTTACTTAGTTTTTATGTACTGGGTTAAAGTATACTAAGTTAAGTATACTGAGTTTTTAAAAGTTTATGGCTGCTATTTATTTAATTTTTTTCAAGTTACTAAATTGACTAAAAAATTATGTTTATAATGTCTTTTTTTACAAATCTTTTTATGAATTCGCATTGACTACCGATGTTACTCCATTTGTTGCTGAAAAATGATATAAAAAAACTACTAACCTTTTTAGAAAATTAAAAGTTAAAAGGTATGAAAATATCAAAAATTATGTAAAGGAACCATTTGCATAAATATACAACAAAAGTGTCATTTTAATAATATTTTAAAAGAGAAAAATAGCTTTGAATGAAAAAACCCTGCTTAAAAAACTACGTATTTCTAATTTGTGCTTATTTAAATATTTTAGCATAATTAACAGCATAAATAAGATACACTTATGTAGACTTATAAAGTAAATAAAGAATAACCATGTCATGTATAAAATTAATAATAATTATTATTTTAATATATAACTGGTTATTTCTTTACAAATAAATAAATGCATGCAGTGTATTGATTCTATCACAAAGAAATCAATGTATTGATTATATCATGGAAAAATAATGTTTATGATTGAATCAACACATTACTTTTATTTATTCCATCCTAAAGAAATTGCTATCTATAATAGTAATCAATACCTAATATTTTTCCACATTCATTATTTATTATGTACATAATACAAAAGTACATCAAATAATTTACAATTTGCGTATTTGTGCCAAAATATAATGTTAAATATATTAAGGCTTGGGATTACGTTTAATACTTATATACTAATTTTATATCGTAAAAAATATTATTATTGTTTTAATCATCCATGACCGAAGGGTAAAGAAAACTAATTAAAGGTATACATGCAACGTTATTTTTAAACAAAAAACTATCTATTCACGTTTATAAAACACCATAGTATACTTGTGTATTATTAGAAACAATTTAACAACAACACGTTGACGGTAATGACCTATACAAAAATTAGTAATCGTGTAACCAGTAGTACGTTAGCTGTTAAGTGTGCGAATTAAAATCAACCATTTGATATTTCCAATATAGGATTTTTACTACTATGATGTGTGCAATACTGGCATTATAAATGTTATAACTAAACATAACATTCTAAATTATTATATAGTATAATTATAGCAATGCAAATTTTAATTTTTAATAAACCATGTTTTGGAGCCGCACGAGGTTGCGACGGGTCGTCGTCGCAACTAAGTTTCTGGATGTTGTACGGGGAACAACTTCTTGAAGGAGACCATATGTTCTCAATGGAATCGATTTTGTTAGTTTTGCTATCTCGGTTTTGTTAACCTTTTCGAGTAAGCTTCCTAACACAAAAGTTGCACAGGTTGTGAGCTGATTTCTAGACAAATTAGGGTAAGAGGGAATTTTGGCTTTGGTAGTCAGGAAAATAGACCTCAAAGATTTAAGGAAGGACGACTTGCCTTAAAATAGGAGGTAACTGTCTGACGGAGGGATAGTTAACAATACTTTCTCAAAGCACGCGTAGGCCTCCGTGGTCGAGTGGATAAAGGCGTCAGCTGGGAATCTGAGGATTCCTGGTTCGATCCTAGGCGATGGACTTGACAAAGAAAAGTAAAAAAAAATAGTGATCTTGTGGTCGGAGGGTTGCCAGCTTCGCTACAAAATACTAGAAAAGTAGTCCAGAATTCCACCAAAAATTAACGGCGTGTCTACGGGACTGGTACACGATAAATCTGATCGGGGTCCAAAGTCCCGACGTCTATTGAAGGCGTTGGGTGACAGTTCAGGTGTTTCCTCGTCATCTGACCATGGTTCTAAAATAACGAGGTGCATGTATGAGCATGCACTAGAGCTGAACAAAGGGCTATTGGCGACCGTTCGGGGTCTATCTCGAAGGAAAGACCCGGGAACACATACACATTCACACCACGTTCATACATGCACCTCGTTATTTTAGAACCATGGTCAGATGACGAGGAAACAACTGAACTGGCACCCAACGCATTCAATAGACGTCGGGACTTTGGACCCCGATCAGATTTTTCATGCACCAGTCCCGTATACACCTTTAATTTTTGGTGGATGTTCTGGACGACTTTTCTCGTATTTTGTAGCGAAGCTGGCAACCCTCCGATCACAAGATCACTACTTTTTTTTACTTTTCTATGTCAAGTCCATTGCACAGATTCGAACCACCAATCCTCTGATTAGTAGCAGAACGCCTTATCAACTGAGCAACTGGGGCTCCATGCGTATTCAGAGTATGGTCATACATGTGTCAAAATACTGAAAAGCGCAACCGATGACGATATATATATAAACTATTACCGAATCGTCACCTGTCCGAACAGGTGTAATTGTCTGTTATACCACATGTGTTTTAAAAATTCTTCCCCCATTCCATGAGCGTCCTAAGCCCACCACTAGATATTTATGCTGTATAGGACACATGTTTTACCAGCCCACATATAAAAGGTAATATAGTTATTATGGTAATTCGAACATTCACCATTTCGTAAACACTTCATATAGTAATAGGATCGTATAAGTTACAAACCATCTCCAAAATGGTCAGATAAGTTCAAAATTGTATGCCTCTCATTGGTTTAATGTACATAAACTAGCTCCACCCACTTGTTCACGACGCGACATGGATATCGGTGTTGGAAATAGAAACCCTAGGCCTGCCATTCCCAAGTTTTCGTGAAAATTGATTTGGCGAAATGCCCCCCTATTCTTTACTTGTACCCAGATTTATTTTTCAAAATAACTTGTAGATTTGACTTAAGAAATCTATTCCACACAGAAATCTATTACCTATAAATCATGCAAACAAAAAATTAAACGTTAAAATATAACTTAAGGAATTTTACGAGTCATCTACCAGTCTAACAGTATTCCCTTTTAAATATTTATATTAGAAGTAGCTACATATCCAACGTTTAAATAAATTTCACGAATAATGCATAAATTAAATTTCGCCATCAGCTAACACAAGACTTGGATAATTGAGACCACCCACTCCTTCCAATGGGACCACTCCCCAAAAAAAATAAACATCGAACTCCCAAAGAGGCGGTAGCTTTGATCTCATTTTCCCTGCAATTGAGTGAGTAACGTACCAAAATTGCCCGAAGCAACTTGGAACTTGATTAGCCACCTTAATTGAACAGCCAATGAAGCAAAAACATTCCTCCTGGATAGGGGGAAAAAAATAATGGCAAAGGTAAATTTAATCGCAGAGTCTGTTAAAATAATTGCATCGCTGATGAAGTTCGGTTTGGTTTTGGCTTTTACGCTGGAGCGTTTAGCCGTGGAGCGATTATGGATTATTTTTTCATTTTTGTTAAATAATTAAGAGTTAATTTCAGTGAGAGAACAGGAAAGTCGCTTCAGATATACCAATGGAAAGAGAGTTAAAAAAATATAGCTCAAAGGGTAGAACTATATTGAGCGTAGAAGATAAAGGATGTGGTATATTTATCAGTGTTGACTTTGTGGTTAGGGAATAAACCTCTTCAAATATATTGACTGGGAACGTCCACAATGGAAGTTACATAGATTAGCTAATAGACAGTTGACTGTGGTATTGTCTTGAAGAAAAAAAAACATCAGGCACTATTGTCGTATCATCCCTAGGGAAAGGAATTGCTATTGAGTTGTCTTTCAATGCTTGTTTTAGTTTGCGGAATTTTGAAAATAAATCAACTAACAAACAATATTGGGTTATCCTATAATATATATTTGAAATAATAAAATAGTTTACTCTGATTAATTTGATTTATTACAGTGGTACTTAAGAATTTAGAAGAATAATTATGTTTCTATCATTTTCATATAGTTTCGTTATTATCAATATTAATTTATCTGTTGATTATTATTTTTTTTAAGTAACTACTGATTCCAATTTTCCTGTGTTATATAATAGCCAATTTAATTTTATGTTGGCAATATGGCCTGTGTTGCTATTAATTTGTTTTAGCATAGGAAGTAAAATTTTAGACTTCCATTTATGTTGAAAACAACATTTTTTCAATTTGTTGTTCAAATTTTTGTTGAATAACATGGTCCAATTGAGTTTGAATGAAAACTCTATCTTTATTTGGAAAATAAATTGCAGTTTAGAGTTAAAATCTTTATTGTTATGTACTCTCTGGATATAAATAAGAATTGTAAATTTTCAACACTGATTTAAATGTTTTAATATATGGTCCGTCCTAGTATAATTGGTACATATACTATAAGAGCTATACATAGTTACATTATTTCATATATTCAAAGCAATTGATGACGTTACATTACGAATATAACTAATAAGTAGTAAAAAAACAATAAAAACATATATCTGACTGAATGTAAGTGAATTAAATTTTAAAAAATTAATAAATAAGTAAATTGGTTATTAGTAACATTTATTAATTTTTCATTTAAATATTCAAACATCACGAACATTAATTGTACTATGGACGATTGTGTGTACCAGTCATAAAAGTATTTTTTTCCTGAATTAATATTTTTGAATCTTCGCGCTTTAGTTTAAACTTATCAGAAAACAATAACTATATAACCAAAATTATACTGTGTAAAATTAAATCGAAATCTCCTAAATAATTAGCATTGCGAACAACTTAAACATCGCATAAATACTCCAAATATAAATAGTTAAAAAATATTGTGCAACTTGAGTAACTAAAAAATTTAAGTTCCAATTATAGAAACTCATCCAGACACACTGTTATAACATAAGACGGGAAACCAGAAGGCAAATTACAATAGTAAATCCGAAACGAAATTCAGTATGCGTCATATTAAAAGATCGAGTTTGTACAATGTTTCTTTTCTAAATGGTATTCTATTCCCAGAGGGTTCTCCACTTTTATTATTCAGTATTTGATGCACGCAACCGACTTCCTTTGTTAATAATCTAGTCTTCTACGAGATATAGGTTTTGGAATGAATCCAATCGCTTCTATTTGTCAATATATAGACACGTCCATATATATAGCATATTTTATGACGATCTTTAATTAAGCCCTCTAGTTTCTAAACCAGATAACTATTTTTCGATTTTCAGATTATGACATTTGTTTTTAGTAGAGTGGTGGAATTAAAGTAGGGAATTTTGAAAAGCCCAACCAAAAACGATCTGTATAAACCATTAGCCAAACGCCACCTGTCCGAAGCCATGTAATTAATTACCTGTTATGCCGCTAACAGCATGCTTCAGATCACACGCGTTTGAAACAAAGTCCCCTATATGTAAATGAAAATGTCCCAAGCCCACCATTAGACCTATTTACTATATGGGACACATGTTGTCCCGCTTCATTCGCTAATGAATTAACTCTTGGTATATGTAATTCTATGTTTATTTCATAGGCTTATTTATAGTCTCTTGGCATATGTAATTATTATTTTAACCAACTGACGACGCTTACACAATTTCGACTATTGTAAAGTGGTTCTCACTTCTCTCACTTCTTGGGAGTTTAAATAGTTTTTTTTTTCTAGGCGTGGATATTTTAATTTTTAACAAAAATTTAAGTAATTGTAATGAAATAGCTTACAAAGTATACCTAAAAAAATAGATTAAAAAAATATGAAAAAAATTGAATATTTCTATAAATTTAAAAATTGAGGGTATTGATAAATAAAACTGGAAATCTCTGGGGCGTGCTATCACCTCCATGAAAGTCAGAAGGTTAATAGCACACATAATATCTGCTTTGGATAAACAAAAATGCATGCATAAGTAATAAATATGTGAAACATACATTGTCGGTTGTACAACATACAGTGCCGATGCAGTGCTTAAAATGTTTACCACCTATGTACAACGTACATATCTAGATGTGTACTTTTTTCATATATATATATATATATATAAGACATCAACATTTTTTAATTAAAAAAATGGATGAATATACATGAAGGCATGAAAAAATGAGGAAGTAAATAAGAATTCTGGAAAAATTTAGAAATTATAAAGTAATTGAATTACAAATAATTCTTGCAGTTACATAATTTTCAGAAAATAATAATAGATTTGATTGACAGTTTTGAAACTTTAGCTGTGTGCTTGTTTAGAATATGTTCGAGGCTTTTAATAGACTTACTTTAGGATGCGCATTTCAAACCTCCACTACAGTATACATATTGTTTAGTAGAAATACAACCTCATCAAACGGTACTAATAAATTAATCCTGGTATCAAATTCAGGTAGCACAAATACTATAAATCAATTCTCAGATATCGCATAATTCCAGAGTCAGGACACATTTGCGCCAGAGATCACCCAAAGTGGCCCGGATTCGTACTGTTGCACAGATCACCAAAGTAACGCTCGGGTGTTTTCAATGAGGCAGGTCTCTTTGCAGTGGCGCAGTTTATGAGACCGGGTTTCACGGGGCGGCACTTCCTAACAAACCGGAGGATGGATTTTGCAATCAACAGCCCCAAACTGTGGCCATGAAACGGCTATTGGGAACGTTATGAGCCTTGACGTCATTCGATGTATGTTTGAGTCGGATATTCGGGGATTTCTCATTAGGATACCTGCATTTGCGTTCATCAGGCGGCTGTTGTTGTCAGAGTGGTACTGGGGTAAATGTTCATGGTGCGAGTTGGTTGGGGAGGGGGGGGAAGGAGGGGGGATTGTGTTAATGATGGTGTCATTGAGGCTTGTGATGGATTTGGTATTTGAGAGCAACGTGCCGCTGGCAATTTGAGGTAGAACACCTGATTGAAAATTTCAAAGGGAACTTCAATAAAGGTGTTTCTGGACCAAGGGTAGTGAAGACCATATATATATATATATAAATAAGGTGTGCTCGTGTTTCGCTTTTTGAAAAAGGCAAGGAGAGTATCTTTTTTTAGAGAGTATCTTTGTCATTTAGCTCCTCCTTACTATGATTTTTTGATCATTCTCATTAGCTGTGTGTTTCAAGCATTGCTACTTAGGTTCGATCCCCGGATGGGTAACAACTGGTGATTTAATTTTTAATTAGCAAAATAATGTAAATATCTGTAAATAATTGTGTTCAGGTAGTTCAGGTAGCTGTTCATGTAATACGTTTAATTTATTAAGCAACTCTTTTGCAATTTTTACATACTAAATACAATCCTTAAAATATAATTTAAACTCTTTAAATTTAGCGAATTCTAAATAAAATTAAGGATTATCACTTTTAAATAGTTCACAAAAAAAAAGAAACAGATGGCAGCACGTCAAGAACCATTGGTTCAAATCGATTTCGGAAAATTTTATTAACGAAACAACTCTTCAAATCGATTCAAATTGTTTTTTGAAGCAAATTTTAACTGTTTTTTTTAAATAAATTCATGGTTAGTCAAAAACCAGAATTTTTGTTAAATTAAGTACTCCTTGTCAATAGCGACAATTACTCCTAAAACGACTGTACAAACGAGAGCCTTAGACACGCCCACAGACAGTTGAAGGCGGAGGAAGGCGTCACTATGACGTCAAAAAGATACTTTTCCCCGCCCTCCGCCAGAAAGCGCGAAAACCAGCACACCTTTTATATATAGTCTCCACTATCCTTGATTCTGGACGACGTTTGCAGTCAGTGGGTCATGTGCTGGCCCATCCCACTCGTAAATGAGGTAACTCTCAGCTGTTGAAGTTTATTTTTAGCCCTGGCATTTCTAGTCGACGTAAACACTTTTCTTGTTACAGTCCATAATCACAAATAAAATAAAATTATAATAATGCTTAAATGAAATATGTAATTGGTATAAAATAATTCAATCATTCAAATATCTATTTAATGCTATTTAAAACTTTCTCATCATTATCATGTGCATGGATTTTTTTTTATAAATATCGATGAAAAATACAATGTGGTCACAAATTCAAAGCATTGTTCAAACTTTAGCTGTTTAACTACATATATAAAATACTAATAATATAATAAAATAATAATAAAATGAAATACTAATAAAATAAAATAATAATATGATAAAATAATATTATAATAAAATAATAATATAATAAAATAATAATATAATACAATAATAATATAATAAAATAATAATAAAATGAAATACTAATAAAATAAAATAATAATATGATAAAATAATATTATAATAAAATAATAATATAATAAAATAATAATATAATAAAATAATAATATAATAAAATAATAATAATATAATAAAATAATAATATAATAAAATAATAATAATATAATAAAATAATAATAATATAAAAAATAATAATAATATAATAAAATAATAATAATATAATAAAATAATAATAATATAATAAAATAATAATAATATAATAAAATAATAATAATATAATAAAATAATAATAATATAATAAAATAATAATATATTAAAATAATTATATAATAAAATAAGTAAAACAGTTGTGAAAAAATAATGATTTATTATGCCGATAGAGCTAAATGATCATCGCACAATAATTTGTGACCAAACTGAATATCATATATTAGATACTTTGTAATAAAGTAATAAATAATAAAGTAAGTACTAATTAATAAAGTAATTACTAATATTATAATTTATGTTATACTTATCATTTTGAAAATGTATAAATGATCTTCTTTTATATGTTAACACTTTATAATAATATAATAACAGTTTCATTCTGAACTTGTGAAACATTGTTCAAAGTCTCTAATAACTAAAGTAATAAATATGGATGATATATTCTCCTTTCAATACCCAGCCCTTTACATGAGTGATATCGAAAGGAAATTTCACGTCTTGTTAACTGCAGATTCTGCTATATATGACAGCTAGGATAACCTTATTAGACAGATGAGCGAACGCGTCATGTGGCTGAAAATTTTTAGATACTAAATTTATATTTATGTTGAAACAAGTAGGTTACTTTAATTTTTTTTAAATATGCAACGGGAAATAGTGCTACATTTCTTATAAATTAAAAAAATATGAAAGCATCTGAACATTTCAACTTGCATGTCCCTTTGATCAATTAACATAAATAGCACGATATATATAGAAATAAAATCACTATATGAAATAGCATGTTTGGTAATTAATATTTTACAAATATTTAACCTTAGTAGATATTATTATGGGGAGTTGAAACTAAAAAATTTTCAAAATATCGTTTTTAAGATTTTTGCATATTTTTATTCTCCGATTAATTATCTTTACAATGACATGTTACTTTTATTTTTACTCCAATTTGAAAATACTAAAATGTAATAAAATTTATTTGTTTAATGTTGTTAACAAGTAACGTTCGTCTTTTTCAAATCTATTTCTCTAAAAATGTGTTTTTTTATGTTAGATGTATCTTTTTACAGAAAAACATTCAATTATTTATTTAGTTATAATACTAATTATAGTAATATCTAGACTAATAATAATTTTGACCCCTTTTGTACTACTGGCGATATATGAAAACTGCGGTAAACATATACCATTTGAATTATATAAAATCTAAATACTATAGTATTTTAGTACTAAATTTGTCTGTATCTCTTGTAGTGATTTTTCTGATTGCACACATTCTAAAATTGCAATTTTTTTTTTAAATCTTGTGACCCTATATTAACATTCTTAATACGTTGCAGTACATCTCAATTCTAGATTCCTCTCGGAGCCATACCAACACGATTCAAACTCCCGCACATTAACCGAGCAGGACACCTGCATCCAATCGATGGCTGTAAATCACACACAAAACAGTCGCAGCACCCTTCACTTGAGCGAACCCACCTACAAGTGACATAAAGGGTTTGATTTCCTGCCTAATCAGGGAGATCTAAATCCATTTACAGACCATTCTACAAGGCGCCTTATTAGTCACCAGTGCCCCCCAGCGTGTGGCGCTGGTGGACTCTATTTTGCGACATCAGCTCAATTAGTACCTTGCCGTACCAAAACACGGCATCGGCAGTGACACGGAATGGAGTAAATGAGCGTCCGTATTCTGCAAAGTTAATTCCGTTATTATGGGCGCCTGGATTCGGTGCCTCTGTGTATCTAATTGTGTGCTATAATCGCATTATTATAAGTTATGGTTACCCTGTTTGCTGGGTCAAATGAAATTATGGGTGTAGTGATCGGAATTTGAAAATATGTTCCGTGGAAGAAGGTATGATACATTGGGGTTTGGTGTGTAGTGGTATTTGTAATTGCTTGATTGCATTATTGCAGAGCCTTATTCTGCAGTTTTTCCAAGGCAAACTAATTTACTATTACGTTATTCTTTGTTCAGTATACACATATTTAGTAATATTAGTTGTTTATATACTATACGTTGTATCATATACCTTTGTACAACATAAAAACAGACCATTTTGTGTGAGACCCGACCCCCAAAATTTTTTGTGTTAATAAATTCAATAATATATTTGTTTTCATTATTATAACACCTTTTTCAGAAAAATAATCAAAGAAACAATATAATATTTTGTAGTATTATTTTGTTTAAGCGTAAAAGTTTTTTTTTACATCACTAATTCTTATTCTATTTATAATATTTTTTTAAAAAATGACTGAATAACGTCATAGTACAGACGTATGAAGAGAGTTTTGTACATTTGTGTTTTATTTGTTTTCAAAGACTTATTTTAAGTTCATAACGAAAAAAAAATATTTTTATTTTTATTTTCATTAATTAGTTAAAAAACAATTTATAACTTAGTTTAAAGAAACTATTCGTTCGTTTATAAAACAAATATGAAAGTTTCAAAAACTATACTATGGGACAACCTAAGTTGAACAAAAGCGGAAGCTATGATATATATAAATATTAAATTGCATTTTGCTCAACTTAGATTGCCTCCGAGTATAGTAACAGTCTAGTTTGAAGTAAATTGTTTACAAAGTTTTCTCATTTTAAAGGTGACCAAAATATAAAAAAATATCTTAAGTAAATGACGAATGCTGCAGACGAAAAGTAAGGAAGGAGACAGGTGACAATTTTATATATACATATAAAAAAACACGATTATTTTCTTTTAATGCTTCATTTTTACACACCATCTTAATTAAATATGAATAGCATCGTTTTATGCAAAACAAGCAATGAGCAATGTTTCGTAATTCGGGAATCGTGTCTCTCTTAAGGGTAAACCGAGTCATCCAAAAAAAATTGTAAATTTTTCTGGCACAAAACGATGCTACACATAATTAAGAAAGTGTGTACAAAATTTCAAAACAATAAAAGAAACATAACATATGTTTTTTAAGATGTTTATATACATACTTTTCGTCTGCAACAATCGTCATTTATTCAAAATATATTTTTTTTACATTTTGGTCACGTTTAAAATGATAAAGCTTTGTAACTAATTAACTTAAAACTAAACTGTTAAAAGTTTTTGAAGCTCTAATATTTGTTTTATAAACGCATGAATAGCTTTTTTAAATTCAGTTGGAATTTTTTTTTTTTAAGAATTATTAAACATACAAATTTGAATATTTTTTAGATTTTGATTTTAAAATAAGTTTTTGAAAACTATTAAAACCCAAATCTACAAAAGTCCATTCATACGTCTGTAGTACATACCTTGACGTTATTTAATCAATTACGATTTTTTTTAAATATTAAAAATTGAAGGAGGAGTAATGTTTTTAAATAAAGTATATTTAAGCTTAAAATACGCAAAAAAAACGAAAAAAATATTTTTTTTAAAAAAAATTGTTTTTGATTATTGTTCAGAAAAATATGTTCTAATAATAAAAAAAATGGTATGTCTTAATTTATTATTTAACAAATTAGGATTTGGGTCTCGGGTCTCCCAAAAGGCAATGAAATCTTTATTTTAAAAAAATCACAAAAATTCATCATGTTATCGATTATGCATCAAAAATAACTTTTTAAAACAAATAAACAAGTTTAACACATATTTATATTTAAAATTTAAATCATATTTAGATTTAATAAATATTAAATATTTCATTTCATATTTACAGATAAACTAAACACACTCTTACTGTACCATGAAGTGACTATTGACTTCATAGAAAAAATTGAGGAAGCATCATATATATTATTTATGTTGTAAATATCCCTTTTACGTCCCTTAAACGCAACAAATCTTTAACACATAAGGTAAAAAAAAAGAAAGAGAATTTCAAGCGCAAGTGATTAATCGTACTTTAATTTCATAAATTACCATTTAAAAAAATGCATTTAAAATATTTAATATTACAGTTATTTTTTAAACAAGCCATAACTATCTCAAGGGCATGCTAGTTGTACCCATATTTACACAAGGTAACTTTCAAGTCAAATTTGGTAGAACAAAACGACAGGTAGGATATCTTTATTGTTCATCAGACATTAGCAGGGTACACACATACGTCACTAGAGGTCAAATGGTACTCAGTTAGCAATCGCCTACCGATATCTGATGTCATCATTCTCAGGGTAAGCCCCGCCCTCCCACGAGATGATTCGCCCATCATCTTTATTCTCCTTGGGTTACATGAAGCCTTAACATCAAAGAATACCATTACCGAAACATAATCTGTATGGAAGGCAATTTGTAACTTCTTTAAAAGTTAATTTTTGGCAGTAGTAAAACCAATAAGTTGCCCGTATTGGCAGCTAAAGTGAGTCACGCAAGGCAATTTAATAGCAGAGTACCAGCCAAATATGGGAGTGATAAGCTGCCATAAATGTCAATAATTCCTCATAGGTCTTATGTGTTAAGGTCACAAAATAAAATATAATTGGCTGGCATTTGGCAAGTCTCCTCACGTTAGGAAATAATCATTAGTAACGTCTAGCCATGGATAAAAGGTCTTTGTATTGTTAGACTACACTAATGACAGAATTCGCATTTGTTTAAGAAAATTAATGTATAAATAATTATTTAAGAGAATTTTGGATTCTGGTAAAATACACTATTCTTCATACTGTGCATTCATTTATTCATAATACTAAAAAAACAGTATGCCTCATAGATTATAACTAATTTCTAAGAAGCAAATGCAATTTGTATGGGATTGTAATAAAAATCAGTATATATGTATTATTGTATAAGAGGATGTAGTAGCCCCCACAACAAAAATCAGTCGTATTTCATTGGAATAAAAATTGCTCCAAATTATTTAATATTTTATTTAAAAAATTTAATGCAGTTAAAAACTAAATATTTGTTATGATTACTACACTTCAAAAATTTAGTTTTGTATCAATAATTTTAAATAAAGACATTTCTTTTGACACATAGAATTTTAAATTTTCAACTTTTGTTTGATACATATTTCACAATCAATATGCAATAACTTTATATTAAGCTTTTTCCAAATTATATTCAATAATATTTAAAAAATATCTGAAAATATATATTTTGCATATACACAAATTTGAATGTTTCACAACATAAAATGTCACATAAATTATCTATGTTTCATAATTTAAGAAATATTTTTGGTTCTCAATGTAAAAGATATGTATTCTATTATTGTTAAAAAAATTTAATGAACATATTGAACAGAATCTGAGGAAAGTGTACCAATGTACAAAAAATATATCAGTTGTGAGAAAATCCCAAAAAACTTTATTGTTTAAAATTGTGAATACAAAACTAAATTTTTGAAATGTAAAAATCATAACAAATATTTAGTTACTGACTGTATTAACTTTTGAAAATAAAATATTACATTTAAAATAATGTGGGGCAATTTTAAGTTGAATCAAATGCAACTAAGTTTTGCTGTCAAGGACTACTGTCTAATTTTATAATAACGTGTAATAATAACTATTTACTATTGCTTTCAAAGAACGTTCATTTGAAGTATTGAATATGTGCTCAATCTTCATTCATTGCGATTAAATAAAATAAGAAGATGCAATCAGATTATTTTAGGAAATAACCCAAATTTGTTATTTAGTAAAATATTCCGTAATAGTTTCGAAACATTATTTGTTTTCTAAACTTAAAAAAAAGGGAAGTTTCCGAAAAAATCAAAATTGACTCAAAAAACAACAGATAGATTTAAGGTAAAAGTTACTATTTTGGATTTTAATATTTCTTCTAAATTTCTAGCGGGCATTGAAACAATACCGATTTACAAAGCATATTAAACTAGTCTAGAATGCGTATACAAATATAGAATTATCAATTTCCATATTAAAAACTGCAAGACATAAATCCCATTTCAACAGACAAAACATATTTGTATCGTTTGTAGGATTGGGACTATTAATCTAGATTTGAACATTTCATTGTATTGTTCAAAATATTGTAATTTAAAAAAGAAAACCATACTGTTATTTTTTGTTATATACAGGTTACAAAAAATAGTATATCAATGTATTAAAATATTTCATAACATGCAGTACGCCAAATAGTCTATACTTTATAACATTTCCAGATTGTAGTCAATACATAACATAATTTATTTATGTACACGTTCAACATAAGTATTGATGATCTCACGTAATGCATTCTTGAAGTATATGCAGTCATAATATTGTAAATATATAGAACTAGCAAAAATACCCGTTCTTCGCACGGTAGTAAATAAAATAACGACAAATTACAGAAAATATATACATTTCCTCTTCTCATTGTAGCAAAAAGCCCAATGTGCGGATATTTTCAGTAATTATTAAATCAAACAAAACTTATGACGTCATTTTTGTAGTGCCAATAACGAAATGAAAATTCTTTAAAATCGCAAACGATATTGTCATCCATGTTAAGTAAATGACATACATTAAAATAGCTATACTAAACGAATGGAACATCGTACAAACTTAAAAATTATCACAAAAAATGTATAATTTTTCAATTAAAGTTCTCTGTAAATTTCATAAAGCTACGTTGTGTAGTTATGGAGAATTTCGTGTAAATATCGGCATTCTAATCGATTCATAATTTTTTATATTATATTTTCGTTTTCCTTCGTTGATTTTAACTGATTTTACTGTTGCCACTTCGTGAAATTTTGCTGACGTACACTAAAAAATGTCATAACATTCGAATGGAACATCGTAGAGACTTGAAAATAGTCACGTTAAAATTCTTATTTTTTTAACTAATTATTCTGTGAATTTCAAAACTCTACGTTTTGCAGTTATGGAGCTTATTTTGTACTGACAAACAAACAAACAGAGATCCGGACACATTTTGGGATTTTAAGCTTTATATATATGATAATAAACTTCGGAATTCACAAAAGCCTAAATGCTATTTTTGTAACTTGCAATATGATGCATTCTTAGATTCAGTAAAATCCAGTTTTAATTAAAGTGATAACTTAAATACCTTTGAATTTCTCAATAACATAATTAAGTTTTGTCAATACTAACACATAAGAACAAAAAACTGTTTAATTATTGTTTAATAAAAGCATCATGGAATATACGCTGAATGTGAAGTTTTCGATTGTACCACAACTGTATTTCTGATAGAAATTGGAGTCACTATAAATTAGAAAAATATAAACTAAATTAATTCAAATCTAATCATAGCCATATAAACAATGTCCATTGATCTCTTATTACTTCATAAACATATGATTTAGATTAATTCAAAATAAATTAATTTGTTATCTGAAAAGATTGGAATACGATGTGTTCTTATTTAATCTCGAATCTATTAATCTAACATCAATAAATGTTCAACTATGTGTAAAAGTATTATATTGGGCGAACAAAGAAACCTTGAACCATGATGTTAATGAATTTTCACTCTAAAAGCAATTTACGTAATCTGATACTTCCATTAAATTGCCGCAGTTTTCTATGCATATTTTAAATCCGAATCGCTTGAGATTAGTAATTCTCTTCTATACCTTTTGAAGTACTTTTAAAGAAACATTTAAAACATTTTGTGGAACCAATTTGCATTCGTACGCAATTAATCCCTTTAATTTTGTTTCAAATGGATATTAAAGGTACTTTTGATTGCGTGGGTTTCCCGTTAATAATAATTGGAGTTGAATTGAAATTGTATTGACAGCAAACTTAATTAAAATATAAAACTATTCACCAGTAATTTTATATTAAATTGGCATCTTAAGCATTATAAAAGAATATATTAGATTTCGACAAATGCTATTACACACATAACTATATTTTTATATTAATAAATTATTGATTTCAATATACAATCTTTTTAACTTATCACTTTAAATTGTTCGATTTTTTTTATTTTAATTTTAATTTTTTTTATTAATGGATGCTGATGAATATTTTCAAATTATACCCTTGTTATATTTAGTATGGAACTGTCGATAAATTTAGCCAAGTAAAAATAAAATAAAACATAATTAAAAAATAATCATAAAACTAAAGTTTAATATATTGTTTTAGTTTTTACACAAAACGAAATTTTTTTGAGACAAAAGAAGTCATTCTGAATTGCTTTTCAATATAAATACACGAAATATTTATGAAAAATTTTATTTATTGCAAAACATCTAAACTTTTGCTAATAAATTAATCTTAAAAAAAGTGTTTCCTCCTTGATTTTCTTGGATATTTAATTAAATTATTTAAATTAAAAGATACACTTGCATGTCCACGCAATAATTTTAGTATGAATACCCCCCGTATTTCTTATATCCAACAAACTATAAAACATTAATGCTCCTGCTCAGTCATAGATGGCAGCATGATCAACCGTTTGTTTAAAAAACACGTTAAAATGAATTATGTTAGATGAATTAATTTAAATGCATTTTTTAAAAAAAATTTATTAATATTTATTAGATGAACGTACCATTAGACACTGATCATGGAAATCGATACCTTTATTTTGATACTTCATGTATTTAGATCCATCGATTACAAATGACGCAAAAATTATCTTTACTACAGAAATAATATATAAGATAATGAATTTTTCGGGCAACCAAAAATAATTTACATTATTTTTCATTAAAATTAGACGTATAATTTTATTTATGCATGAAAATGTTAATTTAGTTATTGAAATAACAGTATTTTATAGTAGTGATTTAAAGTTTCATGCAATCACTCAACTGAAATAACGTTTTACCCCAACGCACTACTAATGCATTGCTTTCTAGTGTACTAAAAAAATACGAAGAAGCATTGGTCAACTTTAATAAAATTATCAATTTGATTAACTAAGAAACGAGATCAAAGTATTTTAATTAATACATATGTAAAGCAAAGGCTCCATGTTAACGTTTCATAAAAATCTCAAAAGTAATTGAATTAGAAAGGACGCTACGAACTGGAGAGTTATTTTTCTTCCGGCTTTCCAAACTGCAGTAATGCACATTCCTTGTAGTTACTTTCGACATTTTTTTTCTTTATTACTTCTTGTTCTAGAATTCAATTACGCTTGTATCTGCAGTTTTTCGGAATACTTCAAAAGACTCGAAGTATTTTTGTATTTATTGGAATTTTAATCATTGATCTAATTAATCTCGGACTTGTTTTGGATCTTTTCCATTTGTATCACAAATAAAAAAAAAAAAAAAAAATGTTAGCTTTCCTTTTCTATGTGTTCAAATTTAAAAATGAAATGTTTCAGTTTTGTGGAATAATTTGTAATCAGCTAATTAAATTTGTGGACGTATATTTTTGGTGACAATGCAGTAGAACACATTGAAATTTATACCAAAATTTTAATTTATAAACCAATAATTATATTGTATTGTTTTTTTAGTTGTGAGCCCTTGGGTATAACTCAGTAAAAAAATCTCATGAAGATTCGTAAATTTGATAATTTAATTATTTATGTTTAAATATTTTTGAATACATATTTTTTTTAAATATTGTAAATACACGCGTAAGAAATACAGCGGATGGTTAAAAGTTTAATTACGTACTTTTTAATTTTATTAATCAATTCTTCTGCTTTAGATATTTAACTAAAAATTCCGTAGAATTACAGTGATCATATTTTATGGTAATTTATAATAAAAAAAATATTGCAAATATTATGTGAGCATGCATGTTTTAGTGTGATATTTAAATTTATAATGTTTTATTCTTGAAAGATTCTTCAATTTTATAATGCACGATTCTATACTATATTTTTCATATTCTAAAATTTATTTTAAATACATTCTTGCATTTTATATTTAAAGTGGGTTTTAAAAATATATTGTAAATTCATTTCGGTACAGTGCTGAAAAATCTAGAATTTTCAAGAACAATCATTACCGTTAATGGGCAAATTAAAATTAAATTGCCATAACATATATGTTAAAAGTTTAAATATTTATAATTGCAGAATATTATTGCTAACAAGAAATATTTTTTTATTCGATAAAACACATACCTAAAACAAATTTACAATATTTTATCTATGAACATAATATAATAATACGATAAATACAAGACAATAATAATAATATAGCAAATATTGTATGCTCCATTGCAACATTTTACAGGCTGATTACAAATTATTAGGTGATCGTTATTGTATGGCTGTTTAACTAAAACTATTTTTCCTAACTACTTCGATTTGACTTGAAACTACGGATATATATATATATATATATATATATATATATATATATATATATATATATATATATATATATATATATATATATATATATATATATATATATATATATATATATATATATATATATATATATTTCTACTAAAGCTCAGCGACTTCTTTAAAAGTTGTTCCTATGAAAAAAAAAATTAATATGTCATTGCAGTTCAATATTATGTATTCATACAATGGTCATCTCCCAACAATTTGCAACCACTCTATATTATGGTCAACATGAATAAAATAAAACCAAACGTCAATAAAATATTATGAAATATATTTTTTAAATAGATTTTATGGTCATGGGAACAATACAGGATAGGTATAATGTATATATTATTGGACATTTAAATATGTTTCAGGTTGTCCAAGATTCTTGGCAATGGTCATGGTGTGGTTGTTTGAATAAATATAGTAAGCTATTATTTGTGTTATACTTTTCCTACGTTGTTTATTTATACTAAAGCTGAACGACTTGTTTAAAAGTTGTTGAACAAATATTGTTTAATATGCTATTACAGTTAAATATGATGTGTCTATACAATGGCCATCTCTCAACAATTTGCGACCACTCTATTATCGTCAACATGTATTAAATAAAAACAAACGCCAATAAAACAGGTATGTAACACATTTTTCAAATATCTTATATATGGTCATGGGAATAAAATAAATAATTAAAAAATATATATTCAGCATAAAAATGTGTTCCAGGTGGTCGCATATTGGTCATTGTGTTGTTGTTTAAATAAGCATAGTAAGCTATTATTTTTGTTATACTCTATCTCCGCTGTTTATTTCTACTAAAGCTAAGCTATTTGTTTAAAAATTGTTCCTATGAAAAATTTATTGTTTTATTATGGCAATACAATTAAATATGATGCTTCCGTGCAATTGTCATCTCCCAACAATTTGAAACCACCCTGTACAACAACAAAAAACAATCCCAGACTATTTATTTATGGTTAAACATTAAATACATATATTTTGAGAATCCCACGTAAAAGATACAAACAGCAAGTTCACAAAATAATAACCAGACATTACATTTCCTTATCTACCAGAAAATCCGGGGCAAACTTATCTTTCATTTACCAAATTGCTTTTCCAATTGCACAAAAGCAATGCATTTTATACCGGAGAAGATAATCATTGGACCTTGACGGAACCAGTGGCGAAACTAAGCCCTTTTAATTATCGGACCCCGCGGCTATCAAGTCGGGGCTGATACCGATGAATTACGAAGGTGGAAGTTGCATGGGGCGAAGCACCACAGATGGATTATCGCTGGACCGACGTGGAGACCGGTTGGAGGGTGTGGTTGTGATTTATTGAAAAATTGGATATGCCAGGTATGTGATGGGGATTTTCGTGTTAATTAAAGGGATAAGTTTGGGGTGGTGTCTTGATTTGGAATTTAAAGTTTTGGGTTTAGTTTTTATAAGGTGAATTGTTGAATTATGAAGAGGTAATTAGGTTAAATTTAAAAAGAAAAATATTTTAGTTGAAAATTGAATGTTAAATGCTCATTTTGTTTTACAAATACCGTATTTTTAACTGCGTTTGTATATTGTATTTTTTGTGTATGTTAACTTGCGTTTAGTGTACCCTAAATTAAAAAACAAGAAGGTTAAATTGGAATATATAAAACTCAATACAAATTAAACTTTTAACTTGACTTACTTAAGCTTTTAACTTGACTTATTTAAGCTTTTAACTTGGCTTACTTAAGCTTTTAACTTGACTTACTTAAGCTTTTAACTTGACTTACTTAAGCTTTTAACTTGACTTACTTAAGCTTTTAACTTGACTTACTTAAGCTTTTAACTTGACTTACTTAAGCTTTTAACTTGACTTACTTAAGCTTTTAACTTGACTTTCTTAAACTTTTAACTTGACTTATTTAAACTTTTAACTTGACTGATAATAAAATGCATTGTGTTAAATTAAAATATTTTAAATACATCAACTTCAAAAGAAAAACTTCAAAGAAGCACCAATGAACACATACACGCATTTTAAATTATTTTTATAATACATTTTATTCACAGTAATTTATACAAATAAGAAATACATATTTTAACTTACTATAAAATAGAACAAAAAATACTAATCAAAAATTATTTTATAAATTTTATTTTGAAAATAAGAAGTAAATGTTTAAAAAAATATTATATATTGCAATTATTAACGGTATCTAACCTACTTTCATATAAAACAAATGAATCATTTATATGAAAAATTATCTAAAATTTAAAAGGTAGTCTAATAAAAAGTGGATTATAAGGCTAAATTAAACTCTTCAGAAGTAAAAACTGCGAAGATGGATGGAGTATTGACTTGATATACTTTAGAAGTAGTATCGATTCAATACATCATTCGCTCTTCAGAGGCTTAAACTAAAAGTGCACAACTATGTATACATAACTAAGATTTGCTTTAAATGTCATCGTAATTCTTTATTTTTTGTATATATTGCTAAGGTAAAATTAAAAACATTAAAACCTCACCCACTTATTATGAATTAAAATATATTACATTATAATAAAATTAACAAACAAGATTGTTTTATAATTATTCCTAAAAATGCCCAACACAGAGTAGTAATTAAGAAATCACAAAATTATTCCCAAAATTCCTAAATCCAAACTATCATCTGCAACGAAAGATACTTCCTAATCCTTCTATATCAAATTTTCAACTTTCAAGAGAAAACTAACACAGCAAAAAAGAATCCTTCCGCTCAGCTAACGCGGCGATATCGCTCGAAAATTTAATCAGCGGACTAGATTAGTCCCCAAAATCGAAAATTCACGGAAGGAAAATCACCAGGAATCCTTATTGCGGCCCCTTCATTCATTATACAAATAATTTTTATCCGTTACTCGCTACTAAGTAGCTATCCGAATAAGGATACTTCTTTGCCAATTCCAACTTGGAGAAATGTCATATAGTGTTATATAGGGGATTTCCAAAAGTCGATTGTTTGCTTTCTCCGGGCATTGAATACGTTACCCTAAGTGATTCCAAATTATGTGATAATAGCTGCTTGTTTGGGATACTACTTAGGAAACTAATAACAGTTCACGTGCAATCCGGAATGAGATGAAGAAGTCATTTTTGTAAGGAGTGGTGCTTGAATGCTCGCTCATAAATACTTCATTAGGTTATGTCTTGCGCATAAAAGATTGCTTATTATTCTAATGCTTACATAATCTAGCTTATTTGGAATCGCGCTTTCTTGAGACGAAATATTAATTTTTTATCTGATATTGTAAAAATAATTTTGTGTTTATGAATTAACTTAGAGGTAGGTAAATAGAAAATATTTTAATGCACACATAAATATGCTGATCATTTTAAATTTATAGATATAAACACATATAAGAAATGAATTTTTTTGTCGTAAAAACGAAATGAATTTTATTATACGTTTTTATAATTTGACGTGTTTTTCCTAATAGAAAATTAAAATTTAGTACGTAATTAAAACCATTATACATGAAATTTAATTATATAAGACATTTGGATATTTGGGTTAATCATTAAATCTCTAAATTTAGAGCAATTAAATGTAAAGCATTCACATTTTTAAATGTTATTTTCATGGTATTATATTTTGTTCTCAAGGTATTATATTTTATTCTCACGGAATTATATTTTATATTCACTGTACTAAACTTTATTCTTACGGTATTATATTTCATTCTCACGAAATTATATTTTATGCTCACTGTATAATACTTTATTATCACGGTGTTATATTTTATTCTTACGGTATTATACTTTATTCTCACGGTATTACATTTTATTATCACTGTGTTATATTTTATTCATACGGCATTATATTTTATTCTCACGGTATTACATTTTATTCTTACGGTATTATATTTTATTATCATTGTGTTATATGTTATTCGCACGGTATTATATTTAATTCACACTGTATTATATTTTATTCTCACGGTATTATAGTTTTTTATCGCTGTGTTATATTTTATTCACACGGTATTATAGTTTTTTATCGCTGTGTTATATTTTATTCACACGGTATTATATTTTATTCTCACGATATTATATTTTATTCTCACGATATTATATTTTATTCTCACGGATTATTAAAATTTAATCATTTATTTTGTTTGTGTTTCAGTAACGTATTTCTCAGTTACCTGTAAAATAAAAGCTAACAAAAAATACATTCATTTTATTGGAAACTTGTCATTTTGGATTAGAAACGTTTCATATATAATCAAGTTAGAAATAATAGGTGCATAATACTATGCTCAACTCAAAAATAATTTTTCAATGAAATGTGAGTTGCTCTTAAAATACATTTCATAGAACTCATTACAATACAAAGATTATAAAAGGAAATCACATTTCTACATACATCAATTTCATCCGTCACCAAAAACTTAACGCGAAATTCGAATTTCTAGAAGTCATTTTTTTAAATCAGCCTTCCCCAGTGCATTTCTTAACACGCGACATCAGCATACGACGTCATTTTGACAAAACACCCCCTCAATTCTATTCACGGTGCGAGATTACTTTTTTAAACCAGATTTTCAAAGTCAATCTCCCAAAACCTTATACGAACCTTGAAAGGGTGGGGGGGGGAAGGGGGGATAAAAAGAATATGGCAAATCATAATTTGCTCCGCATTTCCAAGCGTTCTTCAATCTCAACCAGAATAATAACGGAGTTCTAAATCCCTTTTTGCCTTTTGCAGAGACGCGTTCAATTATTCATGGAGGAACAGCCCATCTGGCGAAAGGCAGATACAGACACACACTAAAAAAATTCCCTTTCTAGAACGTGAGATGGGAAGTTCTTGTGTTTGTTCTGAAGTTCTCGACTCGAGCAAAGGCATTGAAGCAGTGAGAATAACCCGAAACTTAATTCAAAAAGTCAAATCAAAATCGTGTCACGTGATAAATTCGTCTTAGCTCCGAGAGAGAGAAAAAAAGAACAGGGCATTTGCATTCCTTTTCGTTTTGTTTCCGTTCATCACGCACAGACACCCGCTTCAAAAACGGAATTTTTATAAAAAGAAAAAGGAAACAAAAACGAGTGATAATATTCCGACTTGTATTCAACATCCTTTGTAATGAATCTAAATCACTTTTTTGTTTCGTTTTTATTTTCTTCGGGGTGCTTCTTTTTTATCGCGTGCGCTCGAACTTGGGTATAAACAGGTTTTTTTTTCGTTTTGTTCTGATTCGACGCAGGCAAAAATTAATATTTGTTTCTTAAAGTATTGTGCTGGGATTTGTCGGCACTTATAAAAGGTGCTATCACCAGGAAATGAAGCCATGGATTTTTACTGAGTAGCACGATTTCGTCGAGTTGTAATTAAGAGATTCATACGTACCTTGCACTGTAAAAAATATGCTAAAAAATGAGTACCTGAACCTACTCGTTTTTATTTGTGTACAATTGCATCGTAAATGAGCGATGACGTATTCAAATTTAAGTAATCATACTGTTTCAAGAAAAATAATATTTGTTTCTTAAAGTATTGTGCTGGGATTTGTCGGCACTTATAAAAGGTGCTATCACCAGGAAATGAAGCCACGGATTTTTACTGAGTAGGACGATTTAGTCGAGTTGTAATTAAGAGATTCATACGTACCTTGCACTGTAAAAAATATGCTAAAAAATGAGTACCTGAACCTACTATTTTTTATTTGAGTACAATTTCATCGTAAATGAGCGATGACGTATTACAATTTAAGTAATCGTACTGTTTCAAGAAAAATAATATGGGTATTCAACATCCTTTGTAAAAAATCTAAATCACTTTTTTTTTCGTTTTCATTTTCTTTTTCGGTGTGCTTCTTTTTTCTCGCGTGCGCTCGAACTTGGATATAAACAGGTTTTTTTTTTCGTTTTGATCTGATTCAACGCAGACAAAAATTAATATTTGTTTCTTAAAGTATTGTGCTGGCATTTGTCTACACTTATAAAAGGTGCTATCACCAGGAAATGCAGCCACGGATTTTTACTGAGTGGGACGATTTAGTCGAGTTGTAATTAAGAGATTCAAACGCTTCAAATGCTTAAAAATGAGTACCTGAACCTACTCGTTTTTATTTGTGTACAATTGCACCGTAAATGAGCGATGACGTATTCAAATTTGAGTAATCGTACAGTTTAAAAAAAAAAATCTTATTGTTCTTATTTTTACTTAATGGAATGATGTAGTCGAGTTGTAATTCAGAGATTCATGCTCACGCACTGTAAAAAATTATCCTTAAAGGTGAGTACCTACACCTTCTCGTTGTTCTTTGGGTACAATTGCATCTTAAATGAGCGATGACGTATTCAAATTTAAGTAATCATACTGTTTCAAGAAAAATAATATTTGTTTCTTAAAGTATTGTGCTGGGATTTGTCGGCACTTATAAAAGGTGCTATCACCAGGAAATGAAGCCACGGATTTTTACTGAGTAGGACGATTTAGTCGAGTTGTAATTAAGAGATTCATACGTACCTTGCACTGTAAAAAATATGCTAAAAAATGAGTACCTGAACCTACTCGTTTTTATTTGAGTACAATTTCATCGTAAATGAGCGATGACGTATTACAATTTAAGTAATCGTACTGTTTCAAGAAAAATAATATGGGTATTCAACATCCTTTGTAATAAATCTAAATCACTTTTTTTTCGTTTTCATTTTCTTTTTCGGGGTGCTTCTTTTTTCTCGCGTGCGCTCGAACTTGGGTATAAACAGGTTTTTTTTTTCGTTTTGATCTGATTCGACGCAGACAAAAATTAATATTTGTTTCTTAAAGTATTGTGCTGGGATTTGTCGGCACTTATAAAAGGTGCTATCACCAGGAAATGAAACAACGGATTTTTACTGAGTAGGACGATTTAGTCGAGTTGTAATTAAGAGATTCATACGTACCTTGCTCTTTTAAAAATATGCTTAAAAATGAGTACCTGAACCTACTATTTTTTATTTGTGTACAATTGCATCGTAAATGAGCGATGACGTATTCAAATTTAAGTAATCGTACTGTTTCAAAAAAAATCTTATTTGTTTCTTAAAGTGTTTTGTTGGCATTCGTCGACACTTATAAAAAATGATAACATCAGGAAATGAAGCCACGGATTTTTACTTAATGGAACGATTTAGTCGAGTTGTAATTCAGAGATTCATGCTTACACACTATAAAAAATACCCTTAAAGATGAGTACCTACACCATCTCTTCTTTATTTGAGTACAATCGCATCGTAAATGAGCGATGACGTATTCAAATTTAAGTAATCGTACTGTTTCAAAAAAAATCTTATTTGTTTCTTAAAGTGTTTTGTTGGCATTCGTCGACACTTATAAAAAATGATAACATCAGGAAATGAAGCCACGGATTTTTACTTAATGGAACGATTTAGTCGAGTTGTAATTCAGAGATTCATGCTTACACACTATAAAAAATACCCTTAAAGATGAGTACCTACACCATCTCTTCTTTATTTGAGTACAATCGCATCGTAAATGAGCGATGACGTATTCAAATTTAAGTAATCGTACTGTTTCAAAAAAAATCTTATTTGTTTCTTAAAGTGTTTTGTTGGCATTCGTCGACACTTATAAAAAATGATAACATCAGGAAATGAAGCCACGGATTTTTACTTAATGGAACGATTTAGTCGAGTTGTAATTCAGAGATTCATGCTTACACACTATAAAAAATACCCTTAAAGATGAGTACCTACACCATCTCTTCTTTATTTGAGTACAATCGCATCGTAAATGAGCGATGACGTATTCAAATTTAAGTAATCGTACTGTTTCAAAAAAAATCTTATTTGTTTCTTAAAGTGTTTTGTTGGCATTCGTCGACACTTATAAAAAATGATAACATCAGGAAATGAAGCCACGGATTTTTACTTAATGGAACGATTTAGTCGAGTTGTAATTCAGAGATTCATGCTTACACACTATAAAAAATACCCTTAAAGATGAGTACCTACACCATCTCTTCTTTATTTGAGTACAATCGCATCGTAAATGAGCGATGACGTATTCAAATTTAAGTAATCGTACTGTTTCAAAAAAAATCTTATTTGTTTCTTAAAGTGTTTTGTTGGCATTCGTCGACACTTATAAAAAATGATAACATCAGGAAATGAAGCCACGGATTTTTACTTAATGGAACGATTTAGTCGAGTTGTAATTCAGAGATTCATGCTTACACACTATAAAAAATACCCTTAAAGATGAGTACCTACACCATCTCTTCTTTATTTGAGTACAATCGCATCGTAAATGAGCGATGACGTATTCAAATTTAAGTAATCGTACTGTTTCAAAAAAAATCTTATTTGTTTCTTAAAGTGTTTTGTTGGCATTCGTCGACACTTATAAAAAATGATAACATCAGGAAATGAAGCCACGGATTTTTACTTAATGGAACGATTTAGTCGAGTTGTAATTCAGAGATTCATGCTTACACACTATAAAAAATACCCTTAAAGATGAGTACCTACACCATCTCTTCTTTATTTGAGTACAATCGCATCGTAAATGAGCGATGACGTATTCAAATTTAAGTAATCGTACTGTTTCAAAAAAAATCTTATTTGTTTCTTAAAGTGTTTTGTTGGCATTCGTCGACACTTATAAAAAATGATAACATCAGGAAATGAAGCCACGGATTTTTACTTAATGGAACGATTTAGTCGAGTTGTAATTCAGAGATTCATGCTTACACACTATAAAAAATACCCTTAAAGGTGAGTACCTACACCTTCTCGTTGTTCTTTGAGTACAATTGCATCGTAAATGAGCGATGACGTATTCAAATTTATCGTACTGTTTCAGGAAAAATAATATTTGTTTCTTACAGTATTGTGCTGGGATTTGTGGAAACTTATAAAAGGTGCTTTCACCAGGAAATGAAGCCACGGATTTTTACTGAGTGGGACGATTTAGTCGAGTTGTAATTAAGAGATTCATGCCTACCTTGCACTGTAAAAATATGCTTAAAAATGAGTACTTACACATACTAGTTTTATTTGAGTACAATTGCATCGTAAATGAGCGATGACGTATTCAACTTTATTTAAGAGACATCCGTGTCCTAAATTCCAAACAAAATTGCAATTTTTTTCTTCATAAATGCTATACATACTTAAGAAGGTAAGTAAAAATTTCAAAACAATAAAGGAAACCTAACATATGTTTTTTTAGATATTTATATAACATTTATCATCTATATACACACTATCCGTGTGCAACAATCGTCATTTACTCAAAATATTTTTTTTACATTTTGGTCACGTTTAAAATTCTAATACTTTGTAACTAATCAACTTAAAACTAAACAGTTAATAGTTTTTGAAGCTCTAATATTTGTTTTATAAACGTAGGAATAGCTTTTTTCAATTAAGTTATAAATTAATTTTTACAAATTATTAAATATAAGAATTTGAATATTTTATTAAGTTTTGAACTTTAAATAAGTTTTTGAAAATTATTAAAACCCAAATCTGTAAAAGTCTATTTATACGTCTGTAGTACATACATTGAACTTATTTAATCTATTAATATTTTTTTTAAACATTAGAAATTAAAGGAGGAGTAGTGTTTTTTTTAAAAAGCCTATTTAAGCTTAAAAAATCAAAATAATAATTTTTTAAATATATTTTTGTGTGTGATTATTGTTCAGAAAAATATGTTCTAATCATATAAAAAAATGGTATTTCTGAATTCTTTAATAAACAAATTAGGATTTGGGGCTCGATTCTCCCTTAATAGTAATTTCTCAAAAATGAGCGGTGTGATTTAATATAGCTAATCTCAGCTGCTGTTCAAGCCATCTTAACAAAACGACATGACAAACTTAAAATAATTATTCAGACAATAGTTTCCCATATTATTTGATGCGAATTTCTTAAATGGAAACTGAGTTATTGCAACTCAATTATTTTTATTTCCATTTTTTTTAAACATTTCTTCTGTTTACAAATTCTTCGTGTCGCCCAGGTAGTTTAACGGATAATGCTCTGAACTGAGGTACCTAATGATAAGGATTCAATTCCCTGTAAGTATTGGTTGTACACTGTAAAACAAATTACTAAAAAATTGGTACATTGAGTACATTAGTCCTTAATTAGTACATTAGTCCTTTAAGTGCAATTGCATTGTAAATGAGCGATGACGTACTCAAATTTAAGTAATTGTACATTCTCAATAATGAGCGATGTGATTAAAATATTGCTAATCTCAGCTTTTGTACAAGCCATCTTAACAAAGAGACTTGACAAACTTAAAATAGTTGTTCAGGCAATGGTCTTCCATATTATTTGATATCGACTAGTTAAATGGAAACTGAATTATTACAACTCAATTTTCTTACTTCACATTCCTTTGGCACATCTTTTTAACATGTCTCCTGTTTATGAACTCTTCATATCGCCCTGGTAGCTTAACGAATAGGGCTCAGAACTGAGGTGCCTGATGATCTGGGAACAATTTTTGGAAAGTCTCGGTTGTAAATGCTGATATTTATTATAATGATTTATAAAGGCATACTATGTAGGTATGCAACAACAGCTCTTTTTATTCACTGTACTCAATTGTGAGTACATGTCTTTTTCAAAAATGAAACTTATATATTCAGAGCCGAATGTATTCAAAACTGAGTATACTTTACTTATTTTTGAGTACCTATTTTTAACAGTGTGGATATACTTTATTTATTTTTATATAAAAATTCTTGTACATTGTATTTGGAAACGTCAGCATTGTGATTGTACATGCATTTACATGTATGTATTTACTGGAAAAAACTATGAGAGAGTAAATAATGACATTATTTCTTTAAGTACGAAGATAGTTTCTTGTGTCTAAATCGCTGGGTTCATTCATACATAGAAAATATTCTAAGTACAAAAATATAAGTCTGCAGAAAAGGCCATCTCAAATGAGCCATAATCTATGAGCATTAGAATAATACGCAATCTTTCATAAGACCTGACTTAATGAAGTATTTATGAGCGAGCATTCAAGTACCACTCCTTACAAAAATAACTTCTTCTTCTAAGCCCGGATTACACATGAATTGTTATTAATCCTCCAAATACTATTCCGAACAACCAAGTATTATCACATAATTAGGAATCACTTAGGGTAACTAACTCAAAGTCTGAAGAAAACAAACAATGTTCTTTTAGAAATCCTCTATATGCGACAAAATTCAAAAGAAGTTACTCACTTAGCTACTTAGCCAAGAGTAACGAATGGAATACATTTCTATAATGAACGAAGGTACCACAATAAGGTTTCCTGGTGATTTTTTTTCCTGATATTTTCGATTTTAGGATTTAATCCAGTTCGCTGATTAAATTTTCGAGTCGGTTCGTTCTATAAACGGAGCGGATGGATTATGGGTTGTGTTAGTTTTCTCTTGAGAGTTGAAACTTTGGAATTGTAGGATTAGGAAACATCTTTTCTTGCATTGGATAGTTTGGATCTATGAGTTTGAGAATATTTTTGGGATTTTCTTATGATTTATGTGTTCAATGCATTTCAGGGCATAGTTAATGCTGTAAATATATTTTTTAAAGTTAATTTATGAGTCATGCATTATGAAGTATGACAAGTTACGATGTAAAGACACCAATTCAAAATTTTAAAATATGCAGAACAAGTTTTATCTGAAAATTCGTAAAGCGATATTTTAGTATCAATATGCATTTTATATTTTTGACTTCAATTTTAAAATAAATAAATGAGCAATTAAAATTATTTAGTAATAAATATTTCAAAAAAGAAAGCACGCAAATGCAAAAGTATCTATATCCAGTAGTAGGTATATATATATATATATATATATATATATATATATATATATATATATATATATATATATATATATATATATATATATATATATATATATATATATATATATATATATATATATATATATATATATATATATATATATATATATATATATATATATATATATATATATATATATATATATATATATATATATATATATATATATATATATATATATATATATATATATATATATATATATATATATATATATATATATATATATATAGTATCGAACATGAGTATCAGTGAATGTATTGTTCAATTGGTTGGAATGTGGTTATATAGGTATTGGACAAAAAACAAAATGGCGACGAATATAAAAATAATGTATTTTGTTTGAAAAAAATTAGTTTCTTTCAAACAAAATAAAGAAAGGAATGTTACATAAATATTTTGTCATTATATTATTTAGCAAAAACAAACTTTCGATTTCTTATGTGTAAAAAAAAATGTGTAGAGAATACATATACACATAATTTTAAAATTGTTAATGCATACATTCTTTATAATACCACTTCCTCATTGTATGTAAGATAATCGTATTCTATAACAATAGCTTATAAAATATATAAAAATAGAACGTTAAACAAAAATTCTAGGAGTACTTTGAATATTATATCTGTAGATTCCTATATATCCACGCAGTACATAAAACAAAATAGTATCTAAGTAGATAATCGCATTTTAAACTACATATTTCTTAGTAAACAATACAATATTTGAAAAAATAAATACATATTTTATTGTTTTTAAGAAAAAAGTGGAATTTTAAAGATCTGAGAAGAGAGCTTAAGTCCCTGTCTTAAAACAAAGTCATAGTTCTCCTGGGAAGATTTTAAAGACTTGGCTGAAAGCCAGAACCCACTAAATCGAAACGGAAGGTCATCTTTTTTTATTTCGAATACTTTCACTGGATTTATAGTGGATATATTTTTTACCTTCTACGTAATAAATGCCATCGAGTGGATCTATTTAAAATCCAGGTTTATAAAAACCCAAACACAGTTGCAAATAGTAATAGACTGTAAGATACCATGTTATATATAGACCAAGTTTCAGTAATAGACCAACATAAATATTTATTCAAATATATTGCTGTTATAACAGTGTAAGTCGTATAATTTTAAACATGAAATTATTCATTTATAAAATTAACAATACACCGGTATTTCTTGTAATGTATAGTATTAATTACGTATTCAACAAATGTGTTACATTTTTACGAATTGATTATGTTAAGTAGATTATTATATTATATATTTAATAAAGTTTCGTATTTCAAAAAGTTGAAATTATAAATGTTTTAATTCATAGGATATTTATATTATACAAATTATTCATACGAATATAACTTAATTTTCATTTAATTTACCTAATGAAAAAAAATAATTCTACAAAAAAGTCTGGTAAGGATATTTTAGTAAAAATAATGTGAAATTGTAATGTAATTAACTTTAATTAAGTTTTAATTGAGTTTTAAGCTTTAATTTCAGTAATAAATCAATTTATAATTTTTGCCTTAAGACATATCTAATTTCGTATTTCTATTTATTGTTTGAATGTTATGGTTCATGTAAAAACTAACATAACCTTAATAATTGTTTTAGCATTGAAATAAATAAGTTCATAATTTATATTATTATTATTTTTTTCCAAGAACAACATTGTAAGTTTCAAAAGTTAAATATAATATATCCAGGGTCGTTCATAGCTGCTTTGGGACCTTTGCGAAACTAATCGCGGGGTCATTAAGTTTGGTGCATTGAAAAAAATCACCCCCTCCCTTTTCTTCAAACAAAATTAAACTAATTATAATCAAACTATTAGTTATCAAGCTATTTATTATCAAAACTATTTTATATCAAACTGTTTATTATCAAACAATTCATTATCGAACTAATTATTAGCAAAATATGTAATATTAAAATATTTATTATCAAACTATTTAATATAAAACATTTTCATTATCAAACTATTTATTATCAAAACTATTTTATATCAAACTGTTTATTATCAAACAATTCATTATCGAACTAATTATTAGCAAAATATGTATTATTAAAATATTTATTATCATACTATTTAATATCAAAAATTTTCATTATAAAACTATGTATAATAAAAACTGTTTATCATCACACTGTGTATCATCACACTGTTTATTATCAAACTATTTATTATAAAAATTGTTTATTATCAAAGTGCTTATCATCACACTGTTTATTATCAAACTATTTATTATAAAAATTGTTTATTATCAAAGTGCTTATCATCACATTGTTTATTATCAAACTATTTATTATAATAACTGTTTATCAAACTTTTTATTATCAACTGTTTGTTTTCAAGCTATTTATTTATATTTTTAATATTTATTATCAAAGTATTTATTGTCAAACTATTTATTAACAAACTGTTTATTATCAAAACTGTTTATTATCAAAACTGTTTATTATCAAAACTGTTTATTATCAAAACTGTTTATTATCAAAACTGTTTATTATCAAAACTGTTTATTATCAAAACTGTTTATTATCAAAACTGTTTATTATCAAAACTGTTTATTATCAAATAATTTATTATCAAACTATTTATTATCAAAACTGTTTATTATCAAACTGTTTATTTGAAAAACTGTTTATTATCAAACAATTTAATTTTAAAATATTTATTATCAAAACTGTATACTATCAAACTATTTATTATCATGCTATTTATTATCAAAACTGTATACTATCAAACTATTTATTATCATGCTATTTATTATCATGCTATTTATTATCAAACTACTCATTATCAAACTGTTTATAATCGCACGGTTTATTATCAAACTATTTATTATCAAACTATTTATTATCAAACTATTTATTATCAAACTATTTATTATCAAACTATTTATTATCAAACTAGTTATTATCAAACTATTTATTATCAAATTGTTTATTATCATAATATTATGATATATAAACTAACAAAGTAACTAATTTAACTTCAATCGCATATTGGTATAATGAAGCGCTAAGTCCATGTTTGGGACTGGTTTGTAAACTTTACTAATTTGTTTTTTACTTTTTTTTAAATAAGAATATGCTTCGGGCAGTTTCTTATACCCTCATTACAGTTGTTTTGCACGACTGCATATGCGTGATTTTCCAGTGCATCTTTCATTGATTGAATATTGATTATGGTTCGACTTTTACCTCATTGTTATAAATTATTACATGTGAAACAGCCTCGGGATACAAAATAAATAGTTATTTCTCATAAGACAGATATCTTGTAATCGAATACCTTGAGATTGAAAGATGTAATTTAAATACCTATGACGAATGAATTTTTTAAAATTTCTTAGAATGATTATTCTGTTGTAGTAAAGAAAAATAAAATGTTTTCGAATATGTGACAAACGTATTTTTATTTTGCGTAACGGTTTTGTTTAAAAATATATCTATGTGTTTAAAAATATAATCCAAGAAATTAAAAAATTATGATATGCCACATATTTTTCACGGGGTTTTATCATTAAATAAGATAATATCGCAGAAATACAAATACAAATAATGTCGACCAACTACAGGCTCTAGGCCAAGCAAGTTTGGTACTGTCATTCTATCATCCTCGCGATTCCCCAATGCCGATCCCATTGCTTTTTAAAACTATCCACTCGTGAAGAATTAAAATTTAATATATTTTAATTGTAATGTTTGTTGCATTTATAACGCATTTAAATTATTCTATAATACATATAAATTATACGTCTTATTTTCCGCATACCGAACTTGATACATAAATTAGACACAAATCTTTTAAAGTGAGAGTATGTCAAAATTAACTGACTGAACAAAAATAATATTTTAATTAGTTGTTGAACAATTACATGATCTGACACTAAATCAATATAATTCGTATATGATTCGAAGATGACGGTTAAGAAACTATTTATAACGTTATAAAAATATATTGTAATACCAAATTGTAGTTCAACCCTTACATTTTAATATATATATATATATATATATATATATATATATATATATATATATATATATATATATATATATATATATATATATATATATATATATATATATATATATATATATATATATATATATGTAAATAAATATATATATATATATATATATATATATATATATATATATATATATATATATATATATATATATATATATATATATATATATATATATATATATATATATGTAAATAAATATATATATATATATATATATATATATATATATATATATATATATATATATATATATATATATATATATATATATATATATATATATATATATGTAAATAAATATATATATATATATATATATATATATATATATATATATATATATATATATATATATATATATATGTAAATAAATATATATATATAAATATATATATATATATATATATATATATATATATATATATGTAAATAAATATATATATATAAAAGATAATTATAAATTGTTGGACAATGGTCATTGTTACCACAATTAGTATTGGCAAATAAAAAACCTTATTTTTGGTCAACTACGTAACTTGACATAACTAGATGCGTTCAGCAGCACTTATTTAGGACAATAAGTAGCTATGGAAGCTGTTATATCGGTTTCTACAGTTACAATAGCATATTTTCATGTTTTTAATATGGATCACAATATTTTACACGTAGATGTGAAATTTTGATTTCCAGGCATGCTTTTCATAAAGGTGTACCGTGGATATAAGGAAAACGGCAAAATAAAATCTAGGGCAGCGGTACGGGCGGAAAACGAGACCATCGACGGCGGACAAGAGTCGTTGCACAAGATAGACGTGTAACACCGTCTCAAATCGCTACATATATTAATGTTGGAGCATCAAAGTATCAGCGTGTACAACTATATCTCCTCGATATCGGCTTACGGACCCAAAGGCCCACTTTGATGACTGCCACGCACTCTCCTTAACACAGTGGAGTCAATTTCACGTCGTGTTTCGGCAGTTTTGAAGGCTCGAGAGGGACCTAACCGATATGTAGTATACATAACAGTTTTCCTGTCTATTCAGGGTAATAGTTAAACCAAAATAACGAGTAATCGAAAAAATAAAATAAAATAAAATATATATCCATGTAATCAGTTCCGTCACACAATTTTTTTTGTCGGTGTTGAAACAAGACATTTCCCAATTTAACGATTCGAAAGTCCCAACTTGAATTATTCGAAATTCCCAACTTGAATTATTCGAAAGTCCCAACTTGAATTATTCGAAATTCCCAACTTGAATTATTCGAAAGTCCCAACTTGAATTATTCGAAATTCCCAACTTGAATTATTCGAAAGTCCCAACTTGAATTATTCGAAATTCCCAACTTCAATTATTTGAAAGTCCCAACTAAACGATTCGAAATTCTCAATTTAATGACGTCGGGTGCCAGTTCAGATATTTTCCCTTGTTATCTGACCATAGTTTAAAAATATGGGGCATTGTTTCCTGGTATTTTCTTCGAGTGATATCCCGAACCGTCCCGTCGCCAATGTGCAGCTCTAGTGCGACGTCTATTGAGAAAACTTACCGATTCGAAATCCCGAACCCAACTGTGTTAAAAATTCCCAGTTCCAACTTATCGACATTTTTCAACTTTTTTTATTGATTAGGTAATATTAAGCAGTTCTCTCAAAAGAATTGATTTGTTGCACGCATGTTCCAATGCAGTTACAAGTTGGGAAATTTCTAATCTTCCATTGCTTTCATTTGCTAATAATATTAAATTTCTTGAGGCATACATTTAACAAACTCAGGGATTTTTAAAATTCGAAATTCACAACTTTTAAGGTTTCTAAATTTTTTGGGTGGTTGAACTGTCGACAACCCTCCCCAAACCCCCCCTCCTGTGTGACGGGCCCGCGTGTAATTATAATACATGTTTGCGTTCCGAGTAGAAAAACATAAAATAATATATAATTTAAATATGTGATTTTACATGATTTTAATATATTGTTTTTAGTGTTGAAACTGTTGAAACTTTTGAATTTCTAACACATTTTTAAATCCAAGCAAAATTCCAACTAAAACTCTCATTTAAAAAGTAAATACTAAATGTGTTTCACTTATCCAATAAAAGTCTTTGGTAAAAAGTTCAAAAGGCAAAACTTAAGTTACAAGAAAAAAATGCTTGAAAACGCAAATATATGCGCATACCAATTTTCGGAGTGGTCTTTTTGCACTTTTTCTTTTTCCCAGCTGATTTCGTTTACTGGAATACATTTATCCCTGTCAGTTTTGAATGTGGAAAGAAATGGTGTTATTTTCTTTCAATTTTTTTCTTTCAGTTTATGTGTAACCTTCAATGGCCGCGTTCAAAGCTATGTTTTTCTGATAAAAATCTTAAGATTCTGGATATTTCAAAGTATGGCAGGAATTTGAAAGGGTTTTCTTGATCTTGGTTTGATTTTCTTGTCCTGAATTTGTACGTGTCTTATTTGTTGTTCCTTTGCAGATAATGTATATTTATTTTATTTAATATATTGTAATATATAAAGCTACAAAATGAAACATGATATGATCTTTCAATAACTTCAATGTAAAAAAATGTACTTAATAATGAGTACTTGAACGTACGTGTTTTTCTTTGGCTATAATTGCGTCGTAAATGAGCGATGCCGTACTCAAATTTAAGCAACCGTACTTTCTAAACAATGAGCAGTGGGGTTTAATATTGCTAATTTCAGCTTCTGTTCAAGCCATCTTAACAAAGCGACTTTTCAAACTTAAAAAGTTGTTCAGAAGATGGTTGTCCGCATTATTTGATCTCAATTGCTTAAATGGAAACTGAGTTATTACAATTCAATTATATTACTTCCCATTCTTTTGGCACATCTTTCTAACGTTCCTTCTGTTTATAACTAGTTAACGTCGCCCTGGTAATATCACTGACCTGCGGTACCTGATGATGTGGGTTCGATTCCCGGTAAGTCTTAGTTGTAGTTGCTGATAGTTATTTAAAGTGATTTATGAAGACATGCTATGTAAGCTAGCATATGTACTTTTAACTCATTGCACTCATTTTTGAGTACATGTCTTTTTCAAAAATGAAACTTATGAATTCAGAGCTATAATAAGCATCAAATGTAATCAACAATGAGTACATTTTATTTATTTTTGAGTATTTATATTTACCATTGTTGAAATTTTAATACTAAAAAAATTACATATTTAACCGACTGAACAGCGCGCCAACCATACCTCTAAAATAAAAACTCCAGAAACTTTAAATTAAAACCGCCATCGCGCGCTTCTTCGATCACTATGTATTTAATTTTTTATGTATGTTCGCGCGGGATTTTAGTTCTACTTCAGATATTGGCGCAATGTTTTTTTGTTGGATAGGGGATGTTTCACTTGGGAGCAATCCGGTTATCTAGCATTTAACTATTCGGAATTCTCAATTAACCGGACCGTTTATAAAAAAATATTGTACGATTACGAACATTCTTTTTTGTTGGATAGAGAAAAATCCACTTAGGCAAAATCTGCAAACAAATAATTGATTATCCGGCTGTTATATATCCGGAAATGTCGATTAACCGGAGTTTTTTTAAACAATTTATCCGATTTCAAAATACTTTGTTTAACAGAAGTTGTACAACATTGACATAGAAGTTGTACATTTCGTGTAACCAGTATTTATTGGCATTGGTAGGATTATTTTACAATTTACAATTTACATAATTGAGCACAATAAGTTACTTGAATTTCTTGGTGAATAATAATAGGGGACGAAGTACCCTGCTAAATTAAAAACTAAAAAGGGAAAAATAAAATATTCTTTCTAGAAAAAAGGAAAACCGACTTTAAGGATATGGACCCCATGCGATTTAAATTAATCTACTCATTTTTGCGAAAGTACGATTACTTAAATTTGGGTACGTCATCGCTCATTTACGATGCAATTATACTTAAAGAAAAACAAGTATTTTCAGGTACTCATTTTTAAGTACTTTTCTTTTACAGCGGACAAACACACATTTTTCCAAAAACCAAATATGTCCCCGAAAACCCAAGATTTCTCCCTAAACCAAATATTTCTCCAACAGAAATTGGGGTTACCCCTAAAGCACTCAATACTTCACCAAAGACAATCAAAGTCAAAGTTAATGAAATTGTCCCAAGAACTGATTATCTTGCATTATATCGCCATGTTCCCGGGAGCCATGAGGTAGCCATTCGAAGAAAAACACATTCCCCGCCTACCTCTCTCTATCTTTGAATCCATTGGCTGGATACAATCCAATCATCTGAAATGGAACCAAACCGAATTTCTTTGAACTCTTGACCGTTTTCCCATTTCTGGAATTACCTTGGTTCAGTAGTTTTTTTTAACATCGTAAAGGGAAAGAACCTTAAGGAGGTAAAGTCTTCCCCTTAACCATTCATTAGTTTAAGCTCTATATATTTCGAAATGCCTCCGGTTTTTGGACGGTTTTACGCTCCTTGAAAGTCCATTTTATCGATTCGTGGTGGGAGCAATTAGATAAATTGAACAATAAGACTCTTCACGTGAAAGATTCAATTTATTAGGGTCGTCCGTTTTACTGTGCATATGCATATAATATATACATACATATGCATATGCATATAATATATACACACATATGCATACATGTGCATATGCATATAATATATACATACATATGCATACATATGCATATGCATATAATATATAAATACATTTGCATATAATATATACATACATATGCATACATATGCATATGCATATAATATATAAATACATTTGCATATAATATATACATACATATGCATACATATGCATATGCATATAATATATAAATACATTTGCATATAATATATACATACATATGCATACATATGCATATGCATATAATATATAAATACATTTGCATATAATATATACATACATATGCATACATATGCATATAATATATAAATACATTTGCATATAATATATACATACATATGCATATGCATATAATAAATAAATACATTTGCATATAATATATACATTCATATGCATACATATACATACATATGCATATGCGTATAATAAATAAATACATTTGCATATGCATATAATAAATAAATACATTTGCATATAATATATACATGCATATGCATATAATATATACATGCATATGCATACATATACATACATATGCATATGCATATAATAAATAAATACATTTGCATATAATATATACATGCATATGCATATAATATATACATGCATATGCATACATATACATACATATGCATATGCATATAATAAATAAATACATTTGCATATAATATATACATGCAAATGCATACATATACATCTAATATATACATACATATGCATCTAATATATACATACATATGCATATAATATATACATACATATGCATATAATATATATATATATATATATATATATATATATATATATATATATATATATATATATATATATATATATATATATATATATATATATATATATATATATATATATACATATGCCTATAATATATACATACATATGTATATAATACATACATACATATGCATATAATATATACATACATAAGCATACACATACATCTAATATATACATACATATGCTTATAATATTTATATATAAATACATATGCATATATAACCATATAGTATATACAAACATATGCATATAATATATAAATACATATGCATATAATATATAAATACATATGCATATAATATATTACATACAGATGCATATCAAGAAGTGTCTAGTTAAGGATGGAACTTTAGTGTCAGAACTGCGTATATTTTGATCGATAGAGTTTCAGTATAAAAAAAAGTATTTTAATATCACTGAAATAAAGACTGTTTTAATAATTGAATGTGTATGTTTCTCGTTACGTATGCATTAGTGACCAAACTTTTCTATTATATGGCATTGTTTCAGTATTTAAAAACCAAAATTGCACATACTCAGTTTTGGTATAAAAATATTTGTTTATAAATGCATTATCTCTTTGACGGAGCTGATTGACTTAAGTCGTCCGTGGAATTTTAGATTTTTGCCCTTTGTCTAACCACTCAGTGGGTAATTTTCCAGCATAATATATATTTTATTATAACCAACAAAAATTGGTTAACTGTTATCTCTAACTAGTCAAAAATGATAATTTATTATACTATTATAGGTTTTTTTATAGGTCAAGACCGTTCCTTCTTTTTCTTTAATTTTTTTTAACAAATCACACATATCAAAGCATGGAATTAACAATCAGTTACAGTATGATCAATTACTTTCGTATCCCAGGTATGTATTCGGAATAAAAAAAAAAAACTTTCCCATAACCCCTGTCAAGAATGGAGAATGAAATAATAAATTGCTTTTGATTCAGTAAATCCTGATTTGATTTATTGTTCTGCAGTACATAAATTTCTTTTGAAGGGAAGGTAAAGCGCCTATGACGTGTTATCTGACAAAAGAAAAATGGCATTGGGCCTCGCATTAATTTTGCAAATTAAATACAAAGAATGGCTTTAAAAAATTTGTGAATGTACAGTTTATTTCAAATATATTTAATCTGTATTCAAAAATAATAGAATAATAATAAATTACTTGAATATCGGCCTGTGCATATTTATCTTTAACCTAGGAATGCTTACGGGAGTTTCCATTTTGGTTAAACTGTTTGGGAATCATATGTTTATCATACTTATTTTAAATTTTATTTTTTGTATAATTAATTTTAAACCAAAATAGTTTTAATTATACATTAAACCTCGAGATATAAAAATACTTAATTTTTTTTTTCGAAACTATGATTTTATTTCGTATTGTTGTGAAAACAAATAACCAATAAAAATAAAATAATAATGTGTTAAAGGGGTGATTTTATTAATTGAAAATATTAAAATAATTTTTTTTATAATTTAACATGATTTTAAAAAGTGATTAATTAATATAATAATACATCTTTCTAAAAATTATAAAAAAAGAGTTAGCATTTATTCAATTTGTATAATGCTACACTCAAACCTTCGAGCATGGATCCTTCATAGTAAAGAAATCATAACGTTAAAATCTCACTAACATCAAAGCAAGGCCAATAATTCCAGTCACGTGGTTTCCCGTGGTTTCACGTGGTATGTCATTCCATCCATACATTTTTTTCTAGCTCATTCATAACAATATACTGTAATTCATGAATTAACACGTTATTTTCAAGTTACAATTAAATTGCGAACGTTTTCTCATTCATAAATTTTGAAAGGAAGTCAAGTGTATGGAGCCATCCGTTCTGAGATGTTGGTTTTACGATTATGACGTCATATTCGCTCTACTACAGCCCATTCATGCTCGAAGAGTCAAACCCATCTGCAGAAAATTTAGAATTAAAAAAGACATAGCAATGACACAAACACGCACGTTGTTTTTCTACAACGTAATTAATAGCCCACTGTGCATCTCTAGTGCGACGTTAACTAATCAAACCGAACCAAACTATAATGTAATCTGACAGCTGAGTCATCAATCGCAAATATATCGGTAGATTAGAAATGCAAGGACAAACTAATCGGAAGTGTTTGCGTAATGGGCTATTGGCGACGGTTCGGGGTCTATCCTAAAAAATGGACACGGTTTTTTTGGTTTGGTTTTGTTAATTAACGTCGCACCAGAGCTACACAGTGGGCTATTGGCGACGGTTCGGGGTCAATCTCGAAGGAAAGACCCGGGAACACATACACATTCACACACACATTCATACATGCACCTCGTTATTTTAGAACCATGGTCAGATGACGGGGAAACACCTGAACTGGCACCGTCGCACTTCAATAGACGTCGGGACTTTGGACCCCGATCAGATTTATCGTGCACCAGTCCCGTATACACGCCAGTATAATTTGTTGGATATTCTGGACAACTTTCTAGTATTTTTGTAGCGAAGCTGGCAAGGAAGGACACGGACATATTGCCTCGGAATTTTGAACCATGGTCAGACGATGAAGAGTCCACTTGTCTCGTGGATGTTGTTTTGCGGATACCGAGGCACAAAGATGGAAATCCTCCGATCGAGAGTTCACTGCACTCTCAATGTCGAGATTCAAACTGCGTCTCGAGGCCTCCGTGGCCGAGCGGTTAACGGCGTCATCTGGGAATCCGAAGATTCCTGGTTCAATCCTAGACGATTGACTTGACAAAGAAAAGTAAAAAAAAAGTAGTAATCTTGTGATCGGAGGGTTGCCAGCTTCGCTACAAAATACTAGAAAAGTCGTCCAGAACATCCGCAAAAATTAACGGCGCGTATTAAAATTAACGGCGCGGACTGGTGCACGATAAATCTGATCGGGGTCCAAAGTCCCGACGTCTATTGAAGGCGTTGGGTGCCAGTTCAAGTGTTTCCTCGTCATCTGACCATGGTTCTAAAATAACGAGGTTTGGTTTGGTTTGGTTTTGTTAATTAACGTCGCACTAGAGCTGCACAGTGGGCTATTGGCGACGGTTCGGGGTCTATCTCGAAAGAAAGACCCGGGAACACATACACATTCACACACACATTCATACATACATTCATACATGCACCTCGTTATTTTAGAACCATAATCAGATGACGAGGAAACACCTGAACTGGCACCCAACGCCTTCAATAGACGTCGGGACTTTGGACCCCGATCAGATTTATCGTGCACCAGTCCCGTATACACGCCAGTATAATTTGTTAGATAATCTGGAGGACTTTCTAGTATTTTTGTAGCGAAGCTGGCAACCCTCCGATCGCAAGATCACTATTTTTTTACTTTTCTATGTCAAGTCCATTTCACGGATTCGAACCACCAATCCTCTGATTAGTAGCTGACGCTTTACCAACTGAGCAACTGGGGCTCTCTAAAATAACGAGGTGCATGTATGAATGTGTGTGTGAATGTGCATGTGTTCAAAGGTCTTTCCCTCGAGAAAGACCCCGAACCGTCGTCAATAGCCCACTGTTTAGCTCTAATGCGACGTTAATTAACTTAACCAAATCAAAACTGACCACGATTCGTTTATTAACTGTGTGGAATACTAAAAGCCCTAAAAATCGAGATAAGCGTATGGTAAACATATAAACATAATAAAATAAATAAATAAATATAAACACATAGTGAAATACTTTAAATATAAACATATAGTGAAATACGTGTTAAAAACTATTGTCTTAATATAACGTTTGTTTAAGTAATGATTTTTAAATATTTATTTAGTTAATTATAATCAATAAAGAATTTACAAAAAAAAAATCCGTTATATTTATTTTTTAATTAAAAAACCTAAAGGGAAGCACTTAAGAACTTCTTGATTTTCTTTTCTCTTAAAAAAAGCCATTAAAAGTCACAGGAAAGTTCAATTCAGAAAATTACTGCTATCAAAACTATTCGCGAATTACAATAATGTAATAAAAAACCTATTCGGTTTTAATGATAAAAATTAATTTTCTGGCGGTGCTTCAATTTTAGAAGCACCATGGGAATTATGCTTTCGATGAAGAATAAACAACATCATACTAAAAATATTCAAAAGCATTTTTTCAAGAATAATAATCTCATTATTTTTGTTTTAGAATTGTGATTTTTCTCCTATTGGGAAATAGTTTTTTTTTTAACTCTTGTCGCTTTAAATATAATCTTTACTGAAATTAAAACAGAAATGGCGTAATAATATACTCAAGTTACGTATATAATGACTTCATATATATAAAATTAAGAAATACTATATTTTATTAGAATTTTGTTTTTAAAATACATAAAAATAATTATATATTCACTTTTTTATTACATTGATAAACTAATAATATTCCACATAAAATTTTAATATAATTTTAAAGTGTATTTGATAATTTAAATTAAGGTTTGCAAATTTGAAACAAAAAAATTACTAACCAATGATGTAGATAAAAACTTTAAAAATAAAAAAAAAAATCCCTTTAATAAAACACGAGTTAATCTTACAAAATGGAGTTTTAAATCTCAAAACAAATTTTAAATCGTTCAGCAATATTTAAAAATAGTACATTCAGTAAATAAAATATAAATTCAAAGAAACTATATATGGAGTTAATCAATTCTGTTGAATAAGAAGAGTTAAAAGCATAATTATATATCATGTTATCAATACGTATCTTTGTAGTATGAATACGTATCTATGTAGTATCAATACGTGTCTATGTAGTATGTAGTATCGTATCTATGTAGTATCAATATGTAACTATCAATATGCAATGATATTAAAAAAAATTAAACATAATTTGAAATATTATAGAAACAGCATGTGCCGCTATTACAGTAATCCGTTCCATTGCTTAGAATACGTGACAAATAGCACGTTTAACATAAATTATAACTCTATCGATATGAAGTAAGAATTTCTTGAAATAAATCAAATTAATTTTGTAATATGACGATAAGGACGGAACAAATGTCCTTTACCCCTTTTGTTGGCGAAGTTTACGTTGATGACAGATCCCTATTTATATAATATGATAAAATGAGGTTCGCGTATAACTTTTCTAACCGTGCTCCGATCCAGTAACATTTAATTTTTGTTTAATTAATTCAATGAATTTACCTTAATTTATTTATTTAAAAGAAAGCATTTTATAAATGTTAAATGCAATTCAATTTGCATAATATTCAAGAAAATCAATGCTAAGATGTGATTGGTATACGCAATAATAACGTAAGCAGTACTGATATTTCGTAGTTTTTTTTCTGATGACCGTTATTCAATTGAATATTTCAAAGTGAAAACAAATCAATATAGCACATTTCTTATATTATATATATACTAATTTATGCATAGCAAATACTTGTGTTTTTAATATTTACAAGAAAATGGAATTGTATTGCATGTTTTTTTACAATAAAGTACATTCACACTCGAATTCTCAACTGCGTTATTTCTTTAAAATTAAAAACAAAATATTTTAATTATTATCGTATTCCTTCCATAAAAGAAAAAAATATCCTCCTAATTTACATATTTTCATTTTCAGAAAATAATTCTAATACAAATGCATAATTATATGCATTTCTTTAATAAGATATTCGTTTCGAAATAGTGCTTGTAGCTTAACATTATATAAACATCAGAATATATGTTGTTTTTAAAATTATATCTCAGGATATTAAAAGTATTCTTTTTATATTTTCAGTCATTATGACATATGTGTACAGCTAAATTTAAAGGAAATACTAGAAAAGGCAATGTAAATATGAAGCCAAAAATTTATGTGTATATAAATTATGCATAACTTTAAATATTACTGTTCTAACCCAACGATTTAAATCTTACATACTGGTAGTGACTTTTTCTCTCATTCTTATATATTAAAATATTAAATAAAAAAAAATTTCAAAAATAAAATAATTAAAAATTAATATTTATATAACTTAAAATATTTCATAGAACTTCACATATTGCCTTTAATGATACCTAACTTATATTTTACCATTAAAACAAAATATTTCTGTTACATATTATCCCATTTGAACCAGATCAGTTTTGTTTGATTTTAAAATTAGGCTAAAAATTATATCATTATATTTTTGAAACATATTTATGTGTATTAGTTGTATCAAACTTCACAAAAGTGTTACAGAATTTGTTTCAGTACACATCTCAATCTCGATATAAATTTTATATCCAATTTTCTAACTATACATAAAATCCAAATAACACAACACACAACCAATAGAAACTTTCCTTTATACTGGGAGAAGGAGCATACTTCTCAACTCTCGATTCGGCGTTTGTTTTGATACGGTGATTGTTTATGAAATTTCATTTTTTTCAAATCCGCCTTGATTTTTCATTAATCGATGTTTCAATTAAGGTACTGAGTACCTGGTTTTGTCTACGTTTCTGATCATGATTAATAGCTGTGAATATTATCGTTAGCGCGATCAAATAACATCTAGACGTAGGGAAGCTCGCAGTAGAGTTGACAAACCGTGCAAAGTCTTTTAGCAGTGTTGTATGGATCACTGCGTTTTGCACATCTCAATGAATAAGTCAATCACGCTATTAAATTAGCGGTCATTAGTCGAATTTTGCACAAATTTCAATTTAACAACCGTTATTTTGCACCCAGTCGTCCTTCTTGACAACTAACCTTTTATAAAATTTAAGGTTGATGACCGTATTTTTACACCCAGTCATCAATTTTATGTTTAACGTTGATTTCCAATAACTGCTCTCAAACTTTTCAGTAATTTTGTTAGTAAAACGGGGATATTTTCAGAATACAAATAGAAACATGCTACTAATTTTATTTTAAAGAAGCTTTAACGATTACAAATAATATAGTAAGAAATGATAGCTCTGCTTAAACAATTTGTGTTATTTTAAAATTACGCCTAAGGAGAACATTCAAGCAATTAAAAAAAAATATAGGTGCCAATGACGCCCAACATTTACCTGCTAACTTCCAAACCCTGCAGTCAATTAGATTAACAGGTATAAAATTGTAAATATATGTTATTACTAGGTGAAAGTTCATTGAACTGTAACCTCCGATAATTTATCTTAAAAAAGTATTTGCAACGCTAAAGTTGGTTTCCACAACAAGGGATATTAAATGTACCACACTTGTATTTTATTTTTGTGTTTCTCCTCTATCCGAAAGCAAGGACTGATTTGGTTTGCATAGCGAACAAAATAATATTACGTAGAAATTTTCGGGGTTTAACGAAGCTTTAGCAAAGTATATTTAAATCCATGAGAGTATATTTAAAATGTATTACGAATAAAATACATAATCATTCAAGTTATATACGAAGCATATCAAGCGCTTGAAGAATAAATTACATATTCTCTACACTGTTCAAATTGGTACTTAAAAATAAATAACATGTACTCATTTTTTAGTACGTTCGATGCTTATCATATATCCGAATACATACATTTAATTTTTTAAATAAGTTGTACTTAAAACTGAGTAAGATGAATAAAAAGAGCAGCTGTATGCCTACACTTTCTAAAGCAGCTGCTTGCCTACACTTTCTAAAGCAGCTGCTTGCCTACACTTTCAATAAAATTCAACAATTATAATCAGGACTTACCGGGAATCGAACCCAATCCGTCTACCTGATGACGTCCGCGCCGACGTCCAGTGCCTTATCCGTTGTACCACCACATCGATGTAAAAAAGTTATAAACATACGTAATGTTAAAAAAGGCGAGTCAAAAGAATGAGAAGTAAGATAATTGAATCGTAATAACTCAGTTTCCATTTAAGCTATCGACCTCAAACAATGTGGAAAATCATCTTCTGAACAACTATTTAAAGTTTCTCAGGTAGTTTTGTTAAGGTGGCTTGAACATAATTTGATATTAGAAATTTTAAACCACACTGGTCCTTTTTGCGAAAGTACGATTATATATATTTGAGTACGTCATCGCTCATTTACGATGTAATTTTACTCAAAGAAAAACGAATACGTCCATATAATTATTTTTAAGCATATTTTACAGTGTTTGAGAAAAGTTCTCTGAACAAATTACTGCATAAATAAAATATACAGACTACGCAACATTCTTTAATCGCTTAATACTTCTAAAATAAGCAGCTTTGTCGTAATTCCATGTCAAATTCCACACCTACTTTATTTACTTTTCTGGGACAAGGTATTATGCACAGAAATAAAACGCGACAAAAACATCATATTCTTCCTCTTTCGGCATCCAAATAAAACTTGTGTTGCACTATTTTTCATATAAAACACAAAACAAACATTTATAAGGAGGTTTCCTTAACACGCCAAAAAAGTGTCCTTATATAAAAATAATTTATTAAAACTATTATAAACTACGGTTATAATACAATAAACCTCCTTTATCCAAAATTTATTTCAGCGTCTTCAAAACTAATACCCTTATAAACGCTTAGAATTCAATCATTCCAGCTATAATATTCTTTCTTAAAATAAAACATATTCCAGTCTCAAGAAAACTCTAATAGCCCCCCCAAAACGATTCGAATATTTTTCCGCTTGAAGAATACCCCCGGCATGTTCAATTTGAATAATTTCTCGAGCAAAGTGCATTTCAAACAAAAAAATACCCCAGAATCATAAGTGCCGCGCTTTAAGCATTTAACTCTTCTGAAAAGAAGCATTTTTATCTAAGTCTCCAGTGCCAATCCCAGTGGTATTATTGATTCTCCCAAGGGATAAGCGATATCAAGAGCAGGCATAAAACCCGACAAAGACGTAATATATTTCATCTGGGGATGTATAAAATATTCAGGCCTTGGTCGTGTTCCTTTGATAAAAAATGGGCAGAAAATCCAATTTTTTACCAGAAGAATACCAACTGCTCCTCGCTGGGTAGTTTTATTTGGGGTAGTATGCAAAACAGAAGAACTAAAGGAAATGCTGGATCAGGACATAAAACAGACACTTTAAGGAACTACAAGGGAAGGAGATATTTCATATTTGCTTTGGTATCAGGGATGTTTATGGCGGAGTTCGGAAGTTTTGAAGTCCTCGAGGAAGTTTGTGGATTGTCCGTGAGCGCCAAGTCGTAAAGTTTACTGGCTTCATTTCGTTTTTGAGATAACTAGGTTTATTTGGTAAATGGTCGGAACTGTGTTTTATGTTGCTCAAAAGGCAAGTCAATAATGCGAAATATTGTTTTAAAAGACAAAACACTTAAAACTAGAACCTTTGATTCTTTTCGAAATTTCAAACCACGACACACAACAGAAATAATTAAAATATAAAGATTTAAAGAATACAAATATATATTTTTAAGTAATAATAATAATTAATAATAATTAATATATTTTAAGTTTTGAAGTCCTAGAGGAAGTTTGTGGATTGTCCGTGAGCGCCAAATCGTAAAGTTTACTGGCTTCATTTCGGTTTTGAGATAACTAGGTTTATTTGATAAATGGTCGGAACTGTGTTTTGTGTTTTGGTCAACAGGCAAGTCAATAATGCGAAACATTGTTTTAAAAAGAAAACACTTAAAACTAGAACCTTTGATTCTTTTCCGAATTTTGAAATCACGACACACTACATAAATAATTAAAATATACACATCAAAGGAATACAAATATATATTTTTAAGTAATAATAATAATTAATAATAATTATAATTAATATATATTTTAAGTTTTGAAGTTCTAGAGGAAGTTTATCGATTGTCCGTGAGCGATAAGTCGTAAAGTTTACTGGCTTCATTTCGTTTTTGTGATAACTAGGTTTATTTGGTTAATGGTCGGAACTGTGTTTTATGCTGGTCAAAAAGCAAGTCAATAATTCGAAATATTGTTTTAAAAAGGAAACACTTAAAACTAGAACATTTGATTCTTTTATGAATTTTTAAACCACGACACGCAAACATAAATAATTAAAATATAAACATTAAAGAATACAAATATATATTTTTAGTAATAATAATAATTAATATATATATTAAGATTTTAAGTCCTAGAGGGAGTTTGTGTATTGTCCGTGAGCGCCAAGTCGTAAAGTTTACTGGCTTCATTTCGTTTTTGAGATAACTAGGTTTATTTGGTAAATGGTCGGAATTGTGTTAGCAAAATATTGTTTTAAATGGAAAACCCTTAAAACTAGAACCTTTGAATTTTTTCCGAATTTTCCAACCACAACACACTACTTAAATAATTAAAATATAAATATTAAAAGAATACAAATATATATATTTTTAGTAGTAATAATAATTAATATATATATTAAGATTTTAAGTCCTAGGCAAAGTTTGTGTATTGTCCGTGAGCGCCAAGTCGTAAAGTTAACTGGCTTCTTTTCGTTTTTGAGATAACTAGGTTTATTTGGTAAATGGTCGTAACTTTGTTTCAGGTTGGTCAAAAAGCTAAACAATAATGCGAAATATTGTTTTAAAAAGAAAACACTTAAAACTAGAACCTTTGATTCTTTTACGAATTTTCAAACCACGACACACTATATAAATAATTAAAATAAAAAGATTTAAAGAATACAAATATATATTTTTAAGTAATAATAATAATTAATATATATATTAAGTTTTGAAGTCCTAGAGGAAGTTTGTGGATTGTCCGTGAGCGCCAAGTCGTAAAGTTAACTGGCTTCTTTTCGTTTTTGAGATAACTAGGTTTATTTGGTAAATGGTCGTAACTTTGTTTCAGGTTGGTCAAAAAGCTAAACAATAATGCGAAATATTGTTTTAAAAAGAAAACACTTAAAACTAGAACCTTTGATTCTTTTACGAATTTTCAAACCACGACACACTATATAAATAATTAAAATAAAAAGATTTAAAGAATACAAATATATATTTTTAAGTAATAATAATAATTAATATATATTTTAAGTTTTGAAGTCCTAGAGGAAGTTTGTGGATTGTCCGTGAGCGCCAAGTCGTAAAGTTTACTGGCTTCATTTCGTGTTTGAGATAACTAGGTTTATTTGGTAAATGGTCGGAACTATGTTTTATGTTGGTTAAAAGAAAAGTGAATAATTTGAAATATTGCTTAAAAAGGGGAAACACTTAAAACTAGAACCTTTGATTCTTTTCCGAATTTTCAAACCGCGACACACTACATAAATAATTAAAATATAAACGTTAAAATAATACAAATATATATGTTTAATTAGGTTAAGAAATGCTGTATGGATTTAAATTATGTTAAAAACATTATTATTCGATTCACAACGTGTGCAAATATTTTTTTTTTATTTTAAATTATTTTTCAGTGCGTAACAATTTGCAACTATAGTAGAACTTTGATTATCCGAACTCCAGTTATCCGGATCAAATAAAGCGGATATCCAATTATCCGGATCCCAGTATGCTTTGTAAAAAAATAGGCAAAATTCACATTTTAAAAGTTTCTTATATGTATATGTGAATAATATTGATTTTAATAATCATTAAAGATTACATTACTTACCAAAGCAAAATTTATTTTTTTACTAAGAATTAACCTATACGAATTATCCAATTATCCGGATATTTGATTATGCAGATGGGATCCAGTCCCAATTGATCTGGTTAATTGGTGTTCTACTGCATTCCAATGCATGGTTTAAAAATAAGTTTTTGAAGTAGTTCCAAAAACACCAATTAAAATCTGTTGTACTGTTTTTTTTATAAAAATTCTACATATTTACTTGATAACTAAAATTGAGAATCGGACACGGAATTTTGTAATGTTAATTGTTATTTTTGTTACTTTTGCTTTGCGTAATGGTTGTGTACTAATCATTTATGGTACCACAATGGAACCGGCTAAAAATTGGAGGGCAGATAGATTATCTGCTGACATATTTTTGTGTGCATACTACTTTCGATTGAAAATTGTAGCTATTTTAGGTTGAGGCCTACCCGAAAATTAGTAAACACCGAAGTGTGGTTCTGTCGCAGAACGACCAGAAGGCGATTTTAAATGTTAAACGTTATTTTAGAAGATTGAAAAAGTATAGGTCACTCTCCAACGAAAAGCATTAACCACTGAAAGAAGATAAACTATTTTTTTCCGTTTTATTTTGTTGAACTTCATAAATACCATCATCAATTCTTCCAAGATGTTGTGAAAGCGATCATGGAAAAAATGGGTATTCGAATGACACCACTTTCAATTAAAATTTTCAGGACTCCTACATACCAATTTACGGAACTTCTCGAAGTAAATAGGATAATCAACACCTTCACGATTTTGTCTCTCGATCCAGAAACGACATTGGATCGATATGCCACAAACTTGTTGGTGGTTTTTGTAAATATGTTTATATTGTCCATTGTCTACGTGACAGCGAAGAGTATGAACATATACGCTATATAATGATTCCATTATATGTTTTTAAAATTTGACATATAAATGCTTAATACTGTCATGTAATTGTATTTTGAATGTTTTAGTCTTTAAGTTTTCACTATACGAATGGGAGGGGCATACACTCCATATGGAGAACAAACTGTATCCTGCAATGTAATCCAAGAGAACTATACGTAGAGCGTGTTGCTCAAAAACAATTATGGAGTTAGATTATATTTTGTAAATCTTGTATAGAGAAATTACTGTTCAAGCCTATGTAAATCTTTGGAAAATGAATATCCTTCGGGAGAGGCCAGGAATTTACACATTATTTTGATGAACTATGTGCAAGTAACGTACATATTTTGATGTCTTTTTTTTAATATTTTACACGCAACAACACCTAATGTACAATTTAATATATCAAATGTATGTCAAGCGCGATATACTTTAAGTAACTAAATTAATGACTGAACGTTTGGTCTAAATGAACTGATTAAATGACTAAATTAAATAGAAAACAAATTAGATTAGTTTATAATAAGCGTGCATTTTTTAAACTCAAGTAATTTGTTGATATTACTTTATGGGGGAATACAGCATTATAACTTCAACTTTTATCAAATTATATTAAATTGTTTTACAGATCAACATTTTAAAAAAATGTAATACCTACCTGGTTATTTATTTTTGCATATTTATAGAATAAAAAATATATTTATGCTATTTAGTATAAGTAAACTAGTCATTTCAAATAATCTTTTATCTACTATTTAACTTCAAATAATAAAAAATTCAAAAATTAAATTTCAAAAAGACCAAAAGTTCCTTTGTATTTATATCGTAAATAATTAATTATAATAGTTTTAAAGACTAAAGGGTTGAAGCGTCTTGTTTGGGCATAAACCCAAGGCCCTACTTTTTGTTGTGTTTAATAAATTGAGCAAACTGCCAACACTTTAGTTTCTTCCCATAGTAATTAAATATGCCCAAAATACTTCGCATAGTTTTAAGCGATTTACGAAATTAAACTTCAGCGGGAAATTTAGCGACAATTATTGAGTTACCCTCCTTTTGTCGCTTACCTCAAGAATTTTAATAATTATAATTTTCTTTATATTACTGGATGTCAAACATTGAAGATGTGTTTTTAATGAAATAAATAGTTAGAAGGAGCGAAATATCTATTACTATTAAATGTATACGCTTTTGCTGGATTTTAAGGTATGGTGAAGTACATGAAAAAATCAACAATTGGAATTCTATTAGAAAATAATTTGCCTGGTGTGTTTTTTATTTCAAATCCCTTTTTTGTAATAATTGGTTTGGTTAAAAACGTCGCACTAAAGCTGCACAGTGAGAGATTGGGGACGGTTCGGGGTGTATCTCGACAGAAAGACTCGTGAACACATTCACACACACACACATTCATACATGCACCTCGTTATTTTAGAACCATGGTTAGATGACGATGAAACACCTGAACTGGCACCCAACGCCTTCAATAGACGTTGGGACTATGGACCCCGATCAGTTTGATCGTGCACCAGTCCCGTATACACGCTTTTAATTTTTGCGGTTGTTCCGGACGACTTTTCTAGTATTTTTTAGGGAAGCTGGCAACCCTCCGATTACAAGATCATTACTTTTTTTACTTTTCTTTGTCAAGACCATCGCCTAGGATCGAACCAGGAATCCTTGGATTCCCAGCTGACGCCCTTAATCGCTCGGCCACGGAGGGTTTTTCAATAATTAATTATATGCATGTAACAATTGCATGTGTTATATAAAATGGAATTAATAAATTTTTCTTACAAAATGTTATTATACTTATTCCACATTGAATTAATTCAAGACGTCGCGTTTTAAACAAAAATGCGTATTCTAGAAGGTTCAGCAGATTATTTCGAATATTTCTAATTATACTACATCACCATAAATTTATGTCAAAAAATTACAAATTAAAAAAAATACATTACGTTTCTTATTTTTGCTTATATTTCAAATAACAAGATGTAGTAAAATACACCGTTATAAATATATTAATCAGAAAGAAAATTACATATTGCTTACTTCAACCACTTTACATGTGCCTTATTTTATTGAAAAATACATCATGTATTTGTATGAATATATCATTACGTCCAATACTTCCCACGAAAACAAATGAAATCAAATCAAATATTTACCACACAACCTTTCTACCAAAAAGGGGTAATGATAAAATGTTCATAATACAATAATTAGTAGGTAGCCTTCACTTTTGTTATAAAATTGTTCATCATAAATATCCAAATACCCTTAGCATGCTAAAATGGAATTACACTAATCTTTGTATCGTGTGTCTGTTGATGGGAAATTCCGAAATTACAGCCCACTTGCATAATTTGTTTTGTAGATCGATTTCTCATTTACTTTGCATTACAAGCATAATCCATCTTCCTTCCCTGCTACGATAAGAAATACATTTTACAGCTACATTATGTGACTCCCGGCTAAAGCAAAGGGTAGTCACAAACTATTTGGCTGTGATCGTAGTTTGGGTGTTTAGTCCATTAGTTTTTCAATAATTTAACAACATTGTTTGATGTTGCTAAATCTAAACAACCTGTTTAAATATAAGCGATGTAGTTGGACAAAAATATATGTTATGGTATGCCAATAAAGCTAAATGTGATGCGGTCAAACACTAAGCATCTCTAAACAATTTTTGAACACCCTGTATATTTAAATTTTTTTTAAGCATAAGGTGTTTTTTTTACAGTTTGGTAAAATTTTCATTTTAAGTCAATTTTGTTTGTTTGGGTGTTTAGTCCATTAGTTTTTCTATACTTTAACAACATTGTTTGATGCTACTAAATCTAAACAACTTCTTTAAATATAAGCGATGTAGTTGGACGACAATATATGTTATGTTATGCCAATAAAGCTAAATGTGATACGGCCAAACACTAAGCATCTCTAAACAATTTGTGAACACCCTGTATACTTTAATTTTTTTTAACCATAAGTTTTTTTTTACAGTTTGGTAAAATTTTCATTTTAAGTCAATTTTGTTTGTTTGGGTGTTTAGTCTATTAGTTTTTCTATACTTTAACAACATTGTTTGCTGCTGGTAAATCCAAACAACCTGTTTAAATATAAGCGATGTAGGTGGACAACAATATATGTTATGTTATGCCAATAAAGCTAAATGTGATACGGCCAAACACTAAGCATCTCTAAACAATTTGTGAACACCCTGTATGTTTTTATTTTTTTTAACCATAAGTTGTTGTTTTTTACAGTTTGGTAAAATTTTAATTTTAAGTCAATTTTGTTTGTTTGGGTGTTTAGTCTATTAGTTTTTCTATACTTTAACAACATTGTTTGCTGCTGGTAAATCCAAACAACCTGTTTAAATATAAGCGATGTAGTTGGACAACAATATATGTTATGTTATGCCAATAAAGCTAAATGTGATACGGCCAAACACTAAGCATCTCTAAACAATTTGTGAACACCCTGTATGTTTTTATTTTTTTTAACCATAAGTTGTTGTTTTTTACAGTTTGGTAAAATTTTTATTTTTAATCAATTTTGTTTGAATAATATATTTTATTATATGAAGTTAAATAGTAGGTAAAAAAATATTTGAAATGCTTAGTTTGCTTTTACTAAATAGCATAAATATATTGTTTATTATATAAATATGCAAAAATAAATAACCAGGTGTGTATTACATTTTTTTAAATGTTGATCTGTAAAACAATTTAACACAAGTTGATACAAGTTGAAGTTATTATGCTGTATTCCCCCATAAAGTAATATCAACAAATCACTTGAGTTTAAAAAATGCACGCTTAATATAAAGTAACCTAATTATTTTTTTAAAATTTTAATAATAAATTATGGAGCTTTTAAAGGTTCTACTTTTGATTATTATTACGGCACATAACATGCAGTGTAGAATATTTTTAAGGGAGACCCAATCCCCAAATTCCGAAAAAATAACCAATTTTTTTTTTCTTCATAAAACGATTCTATACATATTTAAGAAAGTGTGTACAAAATTTCTAAAAAATAATAAAAACAGAACATATGTTACTATCTAAAAAACATATGTTTTTAGATGTTTATATACCATTTATCAGATTTCTACACACTTTTCTTCTGCAACACTCGTCATTTACACAAAATATTTTTTTTTTACATTTTGGTCACGTTTAAAATGCTAAGGCATTGTAAGTAATTAATTTAAAACTAAACTGTTAATAGTTTTTGAAGCTCTAATATTTTTTTTATAAACGTATGAATAGCTTTTTTTTAAATGAAGTTATAAATTATTTTTTACGATGTATTAAACATAAATCTTTGAAAATATTTTTGTAAGTTTTGAACTTAAAATAAGTTTTTAAAAACTATTGAAACCCAAATCTGCAAAAGTCTATTTATACATCTATAGTACATACTTTGATGTTATTTAATCAATTAATTTTTTTAAACATTAAAAATTGAAGGAGGAGGAGTGTTTTTAAAAAAAATTCAAAAACACAAAAAAATAACAAAATAATTTTTTTAAATATATTTTTGTTTTTGATTATTGTTCATAAAATATGTTCTAATAATTTTTAAAAACATGGTATTTCTGAAATAATTAATGAACAAATTAGGATTTGAGGCTCGGGTCTCCCTTAAGCTAAAATGTAACTATGTTTCGATCAAGTATAGAGTAAGGTTTTACGAATTAAAACATGCACATAAAAGCTCATTTAATATTAGATGCAGTGGTAAAAAAGGTCTACAATAGTTACAATTTTAGTACTAATTAAAATAAAAAATAGTAAAAAATATATTTTTCAAAAATCGGTTCTTACTTATTTTTTAAATCTTTATGTCATTTTAAACTAAATTAATCCATTTAGTTATAAATTCAAAAATTGTTTGAAAGTCATTTGGTTAAATAATTATTATATAAAAAATATATTGAAGTATATACACACTACCAGATATTATATCTCATAAAAGAAAACACAAAAGCCCGAAAGTTTAGCGACCAGTAAGGCGATCAATAAAAGAAAAATAATATTTCGAAGGCTGTTAAGTCGCCTATAATCCATTGTTACGTCAAAAATAGTTAACCTCAATAAAATATTGCGCTAAAATCCACTTATTTTTCTCATTAAATGGAGATACTTCCATCAAAAAATAAAACCCTATAACTATTGTCAAAGCGAAAAACAAAAACCGATTTCACCAAAGTAGTATAACCCCCAGGTTAAAAAGTAAGGAGAACAATTTTTGTCTCCAATGTGTATTTTACCGAATCGAAGCTAATTTCATTTCTTTATGGAGCCCCAGAGAGTATTGAGAAGGACTTATAAATCACTTTTCTCTTATTATAATGACGCGAAATACACCTTAGGAATGCTTTCATTGTAATTTCTTTTACCTCTACTGTGATCTTTTTTTTTATTTCGTTTCTCTCTTGATGATGATTCGAACATAAGAGCGTGAAAAAATACTTTACGGAAATGATTAAAACTACACCATGAATACAATGCAAAGTTATTATTTTCCCAGAATGCTTACGTCACAATGGTACTTTGAAATGGTAATTTTTATTCTCCTTTTTTTCTGAGCAGGAGTAATGTATTCAGTTATTATGGTTTTTTTTCATTGTGCACTTGATTGTGTGGGATATTTTATTTCGGGATTTAATGTTAATGGTACGTTTGAATAAATGAATGTTTTTGAGTTAATATCATGGATTAAAATACTTTTGAATGCATGTGGTGGATTTTTTAAACTTCTTTTTTGTACATTCGTATTTAAGCTGTATCAATCAAAATATGTTATAACCAATATATATATATATATATATATAAATGAAACACACATTAACCAATATACACATTATTATGCATATTTATAGGTAGATATATAAGTTTTATTGTAGTGGGCCGTAGCCCATTTACAAAGGTTGGCCACATAATTTAACAAAGACGGGTAGAAAATTAGATACCACAAAATATAAGATAATACATTTAAAAAAAATTGAACAAAAATACAAAAATAAATTACATGGTCAATTAGAATTAGGGTTTTAATCTGTTATTTCTTCACAAGTACACTGATCAAGTCCTCCCGGAATTTTAAAACAGAGATTGCGCAATTATAAAAGCAAAAATATTCTTGTTTGTAAAATTTTAGGATGGTTGTAATGTTAATAAATTCAATTGATGTTTAGTATTTTCGTCTGAATGCATCGTAAATTGAAGTACATATTTATGAAAACAATTATTAAAAAATGATTTAATGCCGTACTTGGTATTTTTCGAATTTTTGAAAAACATATTGTTTGTCAAATTTAATTAAAAAATATAGCAATAAAACTATGCTTTTATAAAACGTTATTAAAAACTAATAAATGTTTTTTCTGTTGTGTGGTTGATGACCGTAAAAAACTTTGATATGTTGGAATAAAAGGTGTATTTTTCCTGAAACAACGATATTCTTCGATCTCCTGATGTTCTTACGATTGTCTGGATGAAAATGGCTACTCTACAATCGGATTCCTAATAGGCCGAATACATGCGGCGGCGGATGTATGGTGGAAGCTTAACAGCCATGTTTGTATCTTTTAAAAGTTTAGTTCCCAAAATGATTATTCCTGTTTAAAGAATACAGTGTGGATCCTGTAAATTGCCGTTCCATTAAAACTCTCGAAACAAATTTTACCAGCCAATTACAAGGAACCTAACTACAAAACATTGAAAAAATGACGTCAGGTAGGTTTTCATTACGTGTCTTGCATTGGTTAAATTTGAAAGAAGTAACTCCTCCCACTTATTTACGTCACATTGATATATTGGTGCTTGCAATGGAAACCATAGATCTTCCCCGCCAAGTTTATTTACAAAAAGATATTTGGCAGAGTGGTCCCTCATTCTTTCCTTTTGTTTTAAATGGACAAATGATCTAAGTGAATATTTCTTAAATTAAATAACTTATTATCCAAATAAACTGCTTGAATACAAATATTACAAGTATAAATATCTCAATAAATATCATAAACAGTACACATATATAAGGTATGTTATAGTACAAATAGAAACACATTTCACATTTTATGCAAAAGTGGTTTGACCGATGACAAAAATATCGTAACAGTTGGAAGCTATACTTGAGCAATTTGAATTATTTTAAAATTACGCTTAAGCAAAACAATTATACCTAACATTTTTCTCTTAACTTCGAACCTCTATCTCAGAGGAAAGATTCGGGAACACTGCTTTGTAATTTCAAACCACGGTCAGATCACGAAGGAAACACATGAGTTGGCACCTCACTCTCTAAACTTTCCTACCTCGAAAATTTGCATCACAACAGATTTAACAGGCACAAGGCTCCTATACATGAATGATATTTGACGGACATTGCGATTGACACTCATCCAAACATGTTACCGTGGGTATCATAAATACTTGAGATGGACTAATAAGAGTAAAACGTTATTTGATATATATACAAGAAAATCTCATAACCTGTGGATATATACGTTTTAAAATGATTTCAGTTTAAAAATGTATGAATTATTTCGGTATTTTTATTTGTTTAAAAGATGCACAGCATACGAGAGGGATTGCAGAATAAACAAAATTTATTTATTTCCTGTGCCATAATTTTGATCTGCACCTTCTTGTATTACACCAAGTTGCTCTTTTAAAACCTTATTATAAATTGACGGTATAATAAGCAATCGAATTTATGGAAAACTAGCAAAAGTACCCGTTCTTCGCACGGAGGAAAATAATTAACGACAAATAACTGAAAATATATACATTTCCTCTCCTCCCTGGGATAATCGCATATACCAATTCAGAATTCCTCCTTAAAAAATTAAAACTGTTTTTTATAATATTAAATATTTTTATTTTTAATAAATTAGAAGTTAAAAAAATAAAAATATATCTATACTACTTGGTTGCTAATACACCGATAAAAATCCTATAATTTATAGTTTATCTCTCAAACGGTATGGAGTTTTAAAAATTAAACATTCCTCCACAAAAATACTTTTAGAAATGAATAGGAATTTTCTTTCAGTATGGGTAGTTTCGGTACATAGTTGCATGAAATCCCATAATAAAAAGCGACATTTGTGAAATCCTTAACTCCAAGTGAAATCAGCTGATGGGTATAAATAATATGCTATCGTGTGTCAGATGAGTCAGACGTATTTTACGTGCCGATTTTTACCCCCCCCCCTCCCTTTCTTTTACTATATCCAAATGCCCATGTTTTAAAGAATTCCCATGAATGCTATTATTACAGAAGAATAACCACATATTTAAATTTAAGGAATATTTTTTTTTATTTCCGTATGAAGGTATTAAAAATTTCGTATTTACTTATTTTGTTAAACCATTTTTCATAAAATTTTTATTTTGTGAGTCTATTGTTATTGCATTCGCATCGAAAAATACCTGTCATATAATTATTTAGTAAGTTTCCACAGAAAATTAAAGCCAAGACGCACTTTATTCAAAGAATAAACTGTTATACCTTGGCGAAGGTTTAGCAAACGGTGCAGCATATTATAAACTCACCATGTACTTTCAATCCTTCAGAAAATTCATTCAGAACAACAATTCAGAACATTTAATTCTTAATGATCGCCATTTAATGTTTTAAAAGGAAATATTCATTGGCATATTAAATAAAATATTTATTTTCTCAATTATCATTTGGTATCTGTGGAATTTTATTTTTTAATAACATTAAAAAGTCATATATAGTTGAAATTTCACAGTGAAACTAAGCTTTGCATAATTAAAAAAATAATACTTGCATGAAATATTTTTCAAATGAATAAAATGGGCGTTCATACACATATTACTCACATTTTTTACGAATTGTTCTAAAAGTTCGATCTAAGATGATTAAATACAAATAAATTAAATACAAATAAATTAAATACAAATAAATTAAATACAAATAAATTAAATACAAATAAATTAAATACAAATAAATTAAATACAAATAAATTAAATACAAATAAATTAAATACAAATAAATTAAATACAAATAAATTAAATACAAATAAATTAAATACAAATAAATTAAATACAAATAAATTAAATACAAATAAATTAAATATAAATAAATTAAATACAAATAAATTACATACAATTATAACATTTTAAAACAATTCTAAACCATTTCCCTAAGATAAACTTCTGGTTGTTTTAATTTTTGAATGAATCCATATTGTAACAAAAAGCCCAATGTGCAGACGTTTTTCGATAATAATTAAATCAAACAAAACCTATGACGTAATTTTTATAGTGTCAATAACGAAACATTTTATTTTAAATTGCATACGATATGTTCATCCATGTTAAGTCAATGGAATACATTAAATTAGTTATAACATACGAATGGAACATCGTACAAATTTAAAAATTATCACAAAAAATGTCTAATTTTTCATGTAAAGTACTGTGTAAATTTTATAAAGCTACGTTTTGTAGTTATGGAGTATTCCTTGTAAAGATCGGCATTCTAATTGGTTTATAATTTTGTTATATTATATTTTCGCTTTTCTCCGTTGATTTTACTGTTGCCACTTCGTGAAACTTTGCTGACGTACGCTAAAAAATGTCATAACATTCGAATGGAACATCGTAGAGACTCGAAAACAGTCACGTAAAATTCTTATTTTTTGAGCCAACTATTCTGTAATTTTCAAAGCTCTATGTTTTGCAGTTACGGAACCTATAATATACTGACAAACCAACAAACAAACAAACACACATCCGGACAGATTTTGGAGATTTCAGCTTTATATATAAGATCTGGAAGTTGTAATTCGTTATTATAATTTTTTTTTATAAATGCATTAAAATTAGTTAATTATTATTTTGTAATTATTTCGTATTATTTTTCTATAACTTATACATTTTTTTTTTATTTCTGAAAAACTTGATTTTTGTCTCCTTCTTACACCTGCAATTCAATTTGCTTTGTTCCAATAACCTGTTTATAGTTACAAAAAAAATGCAAATACTGTTATCTGCAAATTCAGATATACCCACTTTAGTGTCAACTACAAATGTTAGAAAGAAAATTGGAAGCCATTTCTAAGTCACAAGTACAAAACTAGAGTAAAGTACCGGGATAAAAATTCACACTCCACTCCATCGCCAAATCTATCGGACTTTTAAATTCAGTCCCTAAAGTGACGTACTTAAGACTACTTTTAGCATTCCCTGAGCAATTTGATCTGCACCCGTATGGCTCAAAAAGCCCATTCCGAAAGTTTAAATAGAGAAAACTTTTAAACTCAAACGAAACTCAATCCTTGCCCATTCCTATACTCTAAAAGACCCGAGTCTATTGTTTCTCTGTATGTAACCATTTAGAGCGTAAAAGAATCAGACCGTTGCTTTTCGGTGCTGACTCTCACCAAAGTATGTTTCCAAAGGGTTACACGTGAACGGTAAACGGCGAAATTATTTTTCGTTTTTCCCCCCAAACAACAATTTCTTATCGCCAAGTAACGACATTGCCTGTGGTCTCCCGTGGAAGTATTTTTTTTCTCCTGTGTTTTCTTACTTTTCTTGAGTTATTTATTACTTTTTATAACTTTCTCCCGGGCAGATGGTACAGGGGGGGAAAGTACCAAAAGTGAAAGGGAAAAAGAAACTAGCTTTAACTGGTTGGGAGGGGTTTGGAATAGATGGGGAAGGGGGTTGGGCTGTTTTACAGATGACTTTTTTAGAGTTGGCAAAGTTTCAAGATTGGATGCGAGTTTAAATGAAAGGTACCGTTCACCGAGACTGTAAATTCCTAATATTTCTGAAAAAGGAATCAGGTCAATGGGGGTATAAATATAAGTTTTATTTTCGAGTGGTTTGTATGAAATTCAAATTAATTTTAAATGAGAATGCTGTCAAACGTTTTTAATAATTTTTAAATTTATAGTTTTTTATATTATTTATATTTTATAAATATTTAATCTATTATTTCTTTGGCATTTATTATAAATTCGAACAATTGCAATTTGTTCTGCAAATTTAGTTCCGTCTAAATTATGTTCAAAATATTAGTACATTAACATTCAAGTTTAAGTTTTATAGAACATTTAAAAAAAGTAATACACTAATTGGTTTATAACTTTTTTGAATTTTTTTTAACGAAATAGAAAGTTCAACAACAAGCTATTAAGCTAAAATGTATTTTTTCACAATTTCTCTCAAAGCAATGTTCCCGAATCTTTCCTCTGAGATAGATCCCGAACCAAGGTTCGAAGGTATGAGGAAAAATGTTAGGTATCCTTGTTCTGCTTAGGCCTAATTTTAAAATAATTCAAATCGCTCAAATAGAGCTTCCAACTGTTACGCTATTTTGATCATCGCTAAAACAACTTTTGCATAAATGTGAAGCGTGTTTCTATTTGTACTAAAACATATCTCACATATCTGACAAAATTACTAAAAAGTATGAAAACAATTATGAACAATTAACGTTAGACATAAATAGTGACTTCATGGTGTTAAAATACGGCCATTTAACTCTCAGAGTGTTAGGATATCGTTAACTCTCTAGTGCATAGTGTAGCATATATGTTACACAACTTTAACCTTCTGACTGTTACAGAACCAAAAAATTTCAGAAAAAATGCTTCTTCAAAGCGTGTCTATTTGAAACGATTTCCACTCCCAAACCGTTGACCAGTTTTTCCTTCCCCCTTTTAACATCCCCAGGTGGTCCTGAATGTGACCTTTGTGACCTGTCACCTGAGAAGTGTCATTGTTAGAGTTATTCCTGCTTTCCTCCTGTCCCCTACTCTCTTTCACCCCCCCCCCCCCTCTTTCTCCCCGTCCCTGCTGCTTTTAGAGTACAATGAGAATTTTGTAGAACTCTTTGCTAAGACGGATTTAATTTATGGGGCTTCACAAATTGCAAATATATTTTATTTGCAAAAATACACTTTTTTCAATAGTTGCTGTTTTTTATTAATTGTGGGATTTTTTGCATTTATATTTTTTCGTTATTATTTCATGTTTTTTTTTATTTGGTAATTACAGATATTGATTTCATAAGAAAACAATTTTTTTTAAATAAAATTTATGTGAGTAGGAGGTTTATTTTGTTGTAAGACTTGGTTTATTCTAAGCAAAATACATGACAATACAGTTACGATTAAATTTAAAAGTTAGCAATTAAAAAAAATATCTTTAACTAGCTAAATTTCGCGACTACCCATTTCAAATTTACGACTGTCCAATTTTTTTTTCTATCATCCACAACTACTCGGATCCAGAATTTATCCCCGGCAAATATTGATAAAACTTTTTGCAAATATTGGGAGGTTAGGCACCAACTTTTATTTTTTGCAATGTTTTGTACAAATAAAAATAATTATTAGGCTTAATAATTCATTGTTATTAACCATTATTAAATTACTCACATAATAATGGTGCAAATAGTACAAATGGAATAACTTTTATACCTTTTTTTAATATTATATCTGTTTTGATTAATCAAATAGAAAATAGAATAGCTATGCCGAAATTGTCAGTGACTAATCTAAACTACAAAAATATATACCTACATCATAATAGCAATATTACTTGTATAATTTTCACTTTTTGTAGAATTTAGACTTTGTAAAATTCAAAATTCTTTTCTGTACTCTTTTGAGAATTGAATAATTTCATTTCACTAATTCAAACGCCATTGGTTTTGTTTCAATTAATTTTTCAAAAGGAAATATTTATCAAAGATACGCGTTCATATTTGTTTTTAAAAATTTACCTACGAATAATTTTTATTAAGACTACAATTCTTTAGAACAGTAATTCTCAATTAGTGGTCCGCAGACCACCAATTAAACTTCCGATTGTGGTTGTTTATCTTTTCTATGTGTTGTTTTGGTAAAATTACGTCCATATTCGTTGTAAATTTATTCATAAAAGTAAACTCGTAGTGTTCGTTCTAAGAAAATAGCTAATTTTTATTATTACGCACTTTTACTATAAAAACAAAATTTTTATTACGCTTTCTGTGTTTTTATGAAATAAACTCACCTTGAAAAAAATGTACTAGTACATAAAATTTAATATTTTACATATATTTTCTTATAACACTAATTTTTTGTAATGTTTCCAGTGAAGCTATCTTTATATTTCTTTACAGCCTGCGGAATTTTTTTAAAAATAAAGTTCCTAACTAATTTTTATAAATTCCTTATAAGTAATCCTTATCACTAATAAGGTAGTGTCATCGAGTTTCCGTAAGTAAGTAAAGTTTCAATTCATTACGACTTTGGAAGTATACTGTTATAACGTAAATTTAAAATGCAAAATCATACTAAGTTTAAGATTTTTATTTATATTTTCGATTGTACTACTTAAGATTAATTACGCATTAATATTTCTCTGATAAATATTTCCTAAAAAATGAGTATTTTGTTATTCACATAATAAGGCTATTTGATTTAATTCAGTTTTAATTTAATTTAAACTTATAAATTTTAATACAATTTTATTTCTTATATCATTTAATTTATTGTGTATAAAAAATACATTTTTAGGTTTGTCTATATTTCCTAAAATTGTCTTGGGTCAAATAAAAATATTACATGATCATTGATTTATAATAAATATTCATAATGAGAAAATATACCATATTAAATGGAGATTATCAAAATAGAATAACAAATGATTAAAATATGTTACTCTAAAACTGAAAAAATTAGTTATTATATGCGAGAATAATTTCGAAGAATTACAGTTATAAAATATAAGTAGCTTTTTATATTTATTTTATGGTATTTTTTCCGAAATTGAATATTAGTGTTCTATTATCAAACTTATCAGTTTTAAATTTTGTTTACATTTGCTTCTGATTTTAAATATAGTTTTATTACAATGAAATTTTATGTTAATAAATACTTATGATACTAAGATTTAAAATATCATATTATGCTACTATTTTTTTTATGTACTAGGGGGCTCCGCCCCCTGCTCCGCTAACGCTTTACCAACCCCCGGAGGATTGCTACGCAATCCTCTTTAGTTTGCTTCGCAAACAATACCGGCTTCATACACTGTAGACAATGACAATGTGTCCTAACAACAATACTTTTTTTAGTTATATAAATTATTGCTGGCAGTGCCGTCACACAAATTTATTTTTGGGATGTTGAGACAAGAAATTTCCGAACTTAACGATCCGAAATTCCGAAAGTGAACAATTCAAAATTCCCAACTTAAAGACGTCGGGTACCAGCTCTAGTGTTGTTCTCGTTATCTGACCATTGTTAAAAATATGAGACATCGTTCCCGGGTCTTTTCTTTGAGAAAGGCCTCGAACTAAAGCGTCCTTGATGTAGTAAGTAAATACGTACCAATAACCAATCAAGGAAGCTTTGCTCGAACCAACGCCAGTAGTTCAATGTGTAGCTCTAGTGCGACGTTTATTAACCAGACCACACTTAACGATTCGAAATTCACAACGCAACAGCTAAAAAAATCCCAGTTCCAACTTATAGACATTTGTCAGCTTTTTTATAGGTAATATTAAACAGTTCTCTCGAAAGTATTGATTTGCTGCACGCATGTTCCAATGCAGTGTTCCGTTTTGAGATCTAATTTAAGTTTCATCTTGATACAAGCTGGGCAATTTCTAGTCTTCCGTCGCTTTCATTTGCTAATAATATTAATTTTCCTGAGGTATAAATTTTCCCAACAAAGGGATTTTTAAAATTCGAAAACCCCAACTTTTAAGGTTTCAAGTTTACAGGGGAGGGGGGGGGGGGGGCACATACACACAAACGTTGCCGCCGTTGTGTTGGGTCTGATAACTGGAAAAGCTCAACTGCAGAACTGCTTCAACGCAATTGTTTCTACTCATTGAAAAGCGAAACGTGTAAACAAACAACAGCATAAAACGCGCCAAACAAAAATAAGCCTTATTCGCCAACTTTTATTTATATAAAGTAAGATTATTGAGAATTGGCGCTAATAATAATTCCCCATTAAAATAAATATTAAGCTACGGGATTAAGCTATTGGATTTACATACATGTTGGCATTTTGCCAACGTTAGCATTTTGCTCCGAAATATCTTTTAATAATAATTATAGTACTTCACATAAATAGTTACATCTAATTTATTTTTTAAGATAGAATTTCAGTATTGATACCATTCAAGAAAGGAAGATTTTACGAATATAACTAATTTTTTTAACGGGAAAAAAGTATATTTTTGAACTACTTAGAGCAGTTTTAATTTATCCCTTAAAATTTTACGCATAAAATTGACGATTATTTCAGACATTTGTCAATTATTTAAAAATTTATAACTACAAAACTAAATCGAAATTTCACAAACGCTCTGGATCATTTGTAGCCAATAGTTTAATCTATACCCCTAATTTTTTATTTATTTTTTTGTTGAAAATTGGAAGACAAGTATACAAAAATGTATGAATTGTTTTCAAAATTTTCTAAAATCATGACTTTAACATAAAATAACGTCTAATATACTGATCGTATTGAAAAACAAATATATTCATCTTATTACTCAAGCATTTCTTAATAAACTGGCATAATTTCATAATTTTAGGACATTTACTTTCTGAGATGCAAGCGGAACAATGAGACAAAAAGTCGCAAATTAAAATTTTCTCGAAATATCCGACATTTTTATCCTTCTTCGCTATTTTTTATACCTATCTTAATTGACCATATCTAATTTAATTGTAAAGATAGGAATATAATCTTTATAACATCAGAAACAGTAAGTTTTAGCGAACATTAATATATTTTTTTGAATAAGAGAATATGTAATTTTAAATGACTTATAGCAATTTAGAAATCACGTTTCAAAAATGAGGGTGAGAAAACTTCAAAAAGTGGAGCGTGTTTAAATGTTTAAAAAACTTATAAATCCAAAACTAATTCGAATTTTAAAAAATGCTTACTTGGATTTCCAGTTCAAAACTATTTGTACACTCCCTAAAAAAATTGGATCTCTCCAATTAATAGTGTTTCAGAAACTCGACGGACAAAAGTACTTGTAAGCGAAATTTTATAATCGACGACTTTAATATTAAATAACTTATAAACTAATAACAGTATTGAAACAAAAATATATTTTTCTTATTTATCAAACATTTCTTAACAAATTCACTTAATTTCGTAATTTTAGGACTTTTACATTTTGAGATACGATCTGAATAACATTGAAAGAACTGAAAATTCCCCCTAGGTCTTACTTTTTCCCCCTAGGGCTTACTTTTTTTTAAAATAGAGAGATATTTATACACAAAATTGTTTGAACAAAATAATTTTAAAATATATTTATTGACACGATAAGAATGTTTTAATCTGATATATTAATAAGTCCTAAATGTAGCTGATTTCGTTAACAGATTGCATTATAAGTAAATAAAAAAATTACATGTTCTTTATAATAATTTAGTACACTTCCGGTTGATTACATTTTGCTTTAGTGCTAATTATATTCAATTATTTGAAAAGGAAAGTATGCACATTAATGGAAAAAACGTATTCTAACAAAATTTCAATGTATGAAAATGAAAATCAAAAGTATAGGAATGATATTAAAGCATAAAATAAAGATTCTTAAATGAAATGAGTGTTCATAGATCAGTAATTGTGTGGTACATTTTAAAGCAGGGTACCAAACCAAAGTCAGAACTGCGATGTGTTATGTGAATGAATTTCAGTGCTCGAAGTCATTTATATATATATCCTCATATATATATACCCTCATAGCTTATATATATATACCCTCATAGCTTATATATATATACCCTCATAGCTTATATATATATACCCTCAAAGAAAAGCTAGTATGTATTCAGAAATTCGCTTCTTTTTCAACAATGTATTTTCCAAGAAAAATCCCTTTTAAACTGTTCCGTGGAAAAAGGGGTGTTGATGATTGCTGTCAAATAGTTTCCCTCCATGCCCACTCCTTGAGAATGTAACAATGTCCCATTGTCCGATGCCCTCCTCTGTTCACAGTAGGATGGACGCGCAACACCCGCCCCTTCCGTGTGGTCGAGGGGGGAAAGAAGTCGGCAATTTTACGTTCGTACCTGTATTGCTACAATTTGTTTTCAAGCAAATTTACGTTTGTACCGAAGATGGCATGTAAATTGTCTCCAGCAAAATTACGTTTGTAACTGTGAGAAGGTTAAAATGACCATTAGTTGCATTTATTAAGTTTTATGTTAACTATTATAGTATTTTTACGTAGGGAACCATGTTCCTGATTCTTTAACCGCATTTGGTAATTTATAAAAATGATTGTAATAAATAAAATTAGTTGCTTCGAGGTATGTTCTTCTAAAAATGACTCGTGGATGTAAAGTTTTCGAAGATCGTTTTATTACTTATAAGTATAATCTGGCGCTCTACAAAAAATCCTAGCTAATGCCAGAAGTATGTAGATTGTATTTAACTATATGTTCATACTTTTTGAAAAATATTTTAGTAATTATTCATCAATTTGCGTATGCGCAACACAACGGTTTTAATTAATTATTTAATTAAATAGGCACTTAGATTTTTTTTTGTATATTTTTTCTGCGGTCCAGGGGCAAAAATAAAAGGACACAAAATATTCCATTAAAAAAGAAAAAATCATGCACTAGATGGTTAAAATGGAAATGTTGTCTTCGCAGAAATATATTTGTCTTTATATTTCCAATACTTGTAATTAACATTTATCTTTTATTTTAATAGATGTAGCTTTTAAAAAACACCCGAAGCTTTAAATGTAAAAAATAATATTCCAATATTGAATATTTTAGTGAATTTAAAGTTCCATAGTATAAAAAAGTTTCATCAACAAAAAAAGTATCATAAAGTTTCGCAAGTGTATTAGTTTAAAACTGGAGTTCCATTGACACCTGTATTCGTCCAAAACGCTTCGAGGGTTAACTGAAATTTATAAACAAAAAGGCGTAAAAAATGACGATTGGGTGTAAAATTACGGTCGTCCAGACTGAAATTTCAATGTGCAAAATACGACTAAGGACCCATAATTTTGAACTCTGTCCTAAACCAATACAAATAATCCATTGTATATCTCTATACTCCGGGACAACTTAAGTTGAGCCTAAGGCAATTGAACAATACATATCATAGTTTCAGCTCAGGCATATAGGTAAGGGGATAGTTCAGGGGGTTTAAACCCCTCCCATTGAAAGTCAAGAAAAAAATTAAAAATCGAATTACTGTAAAAATCACAAAAAATACTTTAAAAAACTTGAATTTTTTTAATTTCTAGTATAATACTTCTTGTTGAGTTGCATGAGGGAAAATCTGGTATATGATTTGAGGGCTTTTTTATCTCAAACTAGCATAACATGACGTCATCGTGTTTCATTATACAACATTGGAATTTCGGTGACAAAGGGAAAAGATCGCGAAACGGTGCCGTATAAACAAGTTGTAATCAAAGTAATATATTATTCTAAACAAGGAATCTTAGCTAAATTTATTTCGTAATTAAGGAGTGATATTTACCAATTAAAAAAATATGTTTAATGATTTATATTGGTAGCGATTTCATGAAAAATAAATGATGACTTTTGTTGCTGTTTCGATATTTATATGCCAACGTATTTCTGTTTACTTGAATAAAAATTCACAAGTTTAAACAAATGGGGGGAGGAGGAAGAGTTTGCTAAATGGGGGGGGGGAGGATAAGCAACCTAAAGAAATCCGTTGCTCAGGTACTGAACCACCCCCCATGAAAAATCTATACTTCAGTGGCGGCCCGTGGTCGAAAATGTTAGTGCAGCCGAAATCATGTGAATCCCCCTCCCCCCCCCCCCCCTCGCCTAAAACCATACATGAACGGAACATACATTTCCAAAAACCATAAATCAACGGAAATTCATTATTAATCACTACTCAAATCAAAGTTTCCTTTCAATTTTTACGAAATAATAACATGCGAAAAAAACGGAAAACACTTACTTATTTTTTGAAAATTAAAGTAATCCTGCTTTCTTTTAAACCTGCGAATCGGTCAATTTTAATATTAACTTACATAACGAAAAATCAGCAGGACCATGTCCTGAAACAACAGCAAACAGTAAATGTATCACGAAAACCATGGAGATATTCTCGTTTCGGCTGTACCTTCTCACAAATGCAGTGCATTAGCATGGGGGGACATCTCTATACTACGCAGAGGTTGCCATGGCAACGATGCAGCCGATTTCGAATTTCGCTTTTTGGCTGCAATTTGATTGAATGGAGTTTTTTTCCCTCATGAATTGTGCATTACGGTAACAGTCTTGCTATTTATCTGAGATTTTGTTTACTACCGTAGAATTTTTATTTTCAATTCTAATCTTCATTTAAGAAAATTAGTAAAATATCTTATTTTAGTTTTAAAATACACTAATAAATACAGGTGCAGCCCGGCTGTACTTGCTGTAGTGGGCGAGCCGCCACTGCTATACCTACGTTCTTGCTTCATCTTCAGGTTCAACTTAGGGTGTCCCCGAGAACAGTGCGAAGTTAATTTAACCAAACAACCAGTGTGTATGATCATATGTTGAATTTTTCATATCAATCAATAAAAGGTCTGTAAAACCTCAATCGATTCCGCCCTCACCACCAGTCCTCAAAAACACATCCAGAAGTGCGAATCGGGTCAATTGCTGTTGGGACGGGAAGGAAATCGAATGTTTTCTATCAATCCCACCCTCGGGGTCCTTCTACAGGAGCGACGATCTTGAGCGTGACGTCAAAGTTCACGATGGGGCGACCCCATCGATTTTCACATCAATGCATGCATAAATCATTTTCGGGGGGCTCCCGTATTTTCACGAAAGTGGAGAAGATATATTTTTGTCTCTCTCTCTCTTCTTCTTCCTCCCCATCCAAACTTATTTTTTTTCCGATGGGTTGTCGCTTTTGAAGATAAACAAGTCGAGAGTTTGGGTAAAGGTGGGATTTTTTTGCTATTAAAAAAAGGGGTGAAGTGACTAGGGATATATTTTCGCGCGTGTGTTTGGCGATTGGTTTTTGGGTTTGGAACTGAGGCATAAGTTTGGAGATAGATGAAAAGGCTTGATCGGTGGTCCTTAGATACTTGTGATATTCGTTATATTTTTTTTTATTTATTTATATTTTTTGGGACAAAGTTGATATTTTTTTATTAATTTTTATATATTTTTATCAAAAAATAAAAAAGAGTGAATTTACGAATTAATTAAAAAAATTAGACCTGAAATTAACAGATTTACATATTGAAACAACATTTAATTTTGTATCATAATATATGTTCGTTAAAATTATTTAACTGGTATCAATGTTATTTCATTACATGAATGTTATTTCATTACATGAATGTTATTTCATTACATGAATGTTATTTCATTACATGAATGTTATTTCATTACATGAATGCTATTTCATTACATCAATGTTATTTCATTACATCAAGGTTATTTCATTACATCAATGTTATTTCATTACATCAATGTTATTTCATTACATCAATGTTAGTTCATTACATCAATGTTATTTCATTGCATCAATGCCTTCTACTCAAAATAGCTTACTATTATCTTAAAGGCAATTAGATACCACAAAATATCAAAAATGAGACATCATTGCTAAGAAACAAAAAAAAGTTCACTGGATTCTCAAAAAATAAAGCACCTAAAACATTTAGAAGTTGGAAAAAAACATATTATGCGTATCCCAAAAACATTTTAATTTTGAAACGATTATTCAAGACATTGATTGGTCTAAACGGACACAGCTGCACTTTAACTAATATAAACCTTTTAACAAATGAAGTATTATGTCTAAATAACAAATTTAACCAATGTCTACATGGATAAGCACAACGTACAAAAACATTTTCAATATAACAATGATACCATATATCAAATTAGTTGATACATGTATATATTAATAATGGACAAACGTATATATTAATAATGGACAAACGTATATATTAATTAGCAGCTCAGAGCTGCAAAAATATTATATCCCCCCGTCATATACGTTGTAATATATATCAGTTGGTATATATAATAAGAAAAACAATACTGAGTTCATAGGTTATATAAAAAATTAATGAAATATCGAAACCACTTAGCAGTTGCAAAGAAAACATATTATGCTTATCCCAAAACATCTTAACTTTTAAACGATTATTCAAGACTATGATTGTTCAAAAGTAAACTCACACGGCTGCATTTCAACTAACAGAAACCCTTTAACAAATGAAGTATCATGTTTAAATAACAAATGTAACCCATGCCTAAATACATACGCACTACGTACATAAAAAACATTTTCTATAAAACAATGATACCAGATATCTAATTAGTTTTTCAATGTGGGGAAATGTAATATATTAAGAATCAGCTCAGATATACAAATTTATTCTATGCTCTCGTAATATATGTATCAATTGTTACACATATTTAGGAAACCATGCGAATAATTGTCAAGTATTATTGGTATTTACAAATATTGACCAATGATTCGCTTATCACATATCAGAGATGAGTAATTCTTTGTATATTATTCAACCGAGTTAGATTAAAAACTATTTAATTTATTTACAAACACGTCTTACGGTAAAAGTGAAAGGTTACTTTGTTATTAAGTTAGATGGTCAACTATATGATACAGTGGGTACAAGGTAAATCAAATGAACAGGATTGTCATACATCAGGTCAAAAAAAAGTAGAAAAACCCGAATTCGTTCAATAATTAAAAATACTCTTGTATATAGCATAGACATCGATTACTAACTAGACTTCGCATGGCAATGTTGTTGGAAAGCTCCCACCTGCGCAAATTGAAGGGAGCAAAGTCAGCCATTAGCTGCCCATTTGTTAAGTTTCGTATGCAATAATGTACGGGACATAACTGATTCCGGCACGGAACGAAGTGCGCATCATTATCAGTTGACTTTTTTTGCTTTAAATTAATTAAAATATACTCTAATATTTAAAAACTCACTCATAAGTTTAAGCGATTTTATAGGTAGTAATTATGGTAGAATATATTTATATGAACATCAAACGTATCTTCGTTGTGAGCTAAACCCGTGCAGATGTAATTATTTGAAGAAATAGAAATATCCGTACAAATGTTCTATGTACTTTATGTGTATTAATAAATATATGCAGTTGTCATTTATTTCAAATATTCTTGATGCACTAGTTATTAAGGGGGTCCGATACCTTCGACATTTTTTTTTTATTTTTATACTTGTATAATCCAATTTTTTTTCTCTTTCTAAATATGCATAAAAACCATTTTAAGACGCTCAATTTTTTTTTTAATTGCACATTTATTTTTAAATTAAAATTTTAGTACATTTTTTAACAATTTTAAAATTCCTACTCCTTTTTTGTTTTTCAATATTTTGAAGCAATTTTTTTTATTTAAGATCTTGAATAATATGTAAATAGATGTATGCATTCAAATTTTGATTCAGATACATCACTTTAAAAAAATAAAATATATTAGAAATTTTGGAAAAAAAATTGACGAAAAAAAATAAAATTCCATTTTAAGTGGTTTTAAAAAACAAATTTTGGTAATAATAGGAAATCTGAATGCATACATATATTTAAAATATATTTATCTTGCTATTCACACAAAAATTATGATTTTAAGTATAATAGTAAAAAAGCCTTAGCATTTTTAGTGTTCATTAAATTTCAAAACCACGAACAGAGATATTTGCTTTTAAAGTTTACATATAGTGATACAACTATGTTATAGGAACACATCATTAATATAGTGTCTCTTTAAAACATTCATAACTAAAAAAGTAATAGGAATTTTTTGAAGCAGTTTTTTGTGAGTTATTAAGATAAGTTTGAATATTATTTTTTAAATATAAAAAAAAGACTTTTTTTGCGAATTTTGGGTATGGGACCCCCTTAACTTCACCTGGAGAATTGTTATTATTTGTATACATATAAATCATAATTCAAAACAACTGTCTTCGAAAAATCTGCTATATTCCACTGAATAAAAATTTATAAACTTATACAAATAACATGAATTTCACATAAACACTGTTTATATGCCAATATATACAATTCAATTATATATCATTGCAAATTGTCGACAAATAGAACATTTCTTCTGAACACAGTCACTTATTGTAGTAACCGTTAAAGAAAGGTAAACATTATTTTAAATGAAATAAAAATCGTCTGTTGAAATCTATTAAACATAACGTAAATAAAACATGGATATCCGATTAAAACATAAATAGAACATGGAAACCATTGTCAAGTGTTCTATCTCGACGATAATGAATACAAATTCGTTTTTCTTTCAATGGTGGTAATTACAATTTGCTTTTAAAAAGACCTAATAAAAACATTCTATTTAAAATCTATAAATACATTGGCTTTTAAAGTTGATTATCGCTTTTTGTCCTATTTAATTAAAATTACTAATTGGACTAAATAGTTTTTTTTAATAATGCGGTGCATAAATGTCCCAAGAGTGAAGTATTTTTTCAACCTGTTAATCGAAAAAAAAACTGAAAAAAAAATATATTAAAAATATTTATAAACCTTAAAATTAAATAAATTATTGTTTTTTTATGAAAAAAAAACATTTTTATAAACTATATATAAATAATTTTTTTATACAGAGAAATTCGACTTCGAATTTAAAATTTAAAAATGTCGATTATGTACTTACTTGTGAATTGATATTCCTGTAGTTTTCTTTTGGCGATGTTTATACGAACAACACTATAATAAATATATTTTTAATATATATATATATATATATATATATATATATATATATATATATATATATATATATATATCAATAAATATATCGATTAATAGTTATTTCAAAATGTGTAAACTCGCATCGTTGCCATGCAAAATATAGTTAGTTTAGATCGTATGTGTTATATAACTGTCATTGTTGCTGCAGTATCAACAAACCTTACAATTTCAATTTAACCATTTTCAAATATTAACTTTATGAGAATATGATATTTTATAATAATAATTAGATATTAATATGTTTTACTATTTGTTGTTGTCTTTTTGTTAAAAAAAATTAAACAGATAGAAGCTTCGAAAATGGATCTGCCGAGAAGACAGATTCACAAAGAAACGTTGCGAATTATTTTACTAAACTAATTTAACCAGACACTTTTCAAAGAGTGCATTAAGATTGCAACACTAAGTAAAATTAAGAAAACCATATAGAGGTTCACTTGTTAATTAACTTTAAAATAAAGGATACAAGAAACAAAATTAAATCAGACCATAAACTTAAACTAAAAAGTCACATAATCTTAAATCAAAATTGCGCGTAATATACTTCCTAAACGTGCTGCAACATTTTTATTTATTACGACGCGTCCAGAAAAAGGTCGCATAGTATATTATGCAGTGACAAATAATCAAGCCCTAAATCATGTAGTAAAAATGAAAAGGAGACACATCATTAGCAGAATGAATGCGAGGACTGGAAACAAATTGATATCTTTATAAAAATTATTAGTTTTTTTTACGATAGGTTAAGTAGGGTCATCACCTGTTAAAAGAAGTCGCCGCTTTTTGTGTCGGATATATAAATCACAGAAATCCTATTTAGAAGTACATTTATCAGTGTTAATGGACATTTTATGATAGTAGAGTTCACAGACTAATTTAGCAGTGATCTTTCGGAATGTATATAAAATGTGTAATGATTGTAAAACTTCTTACAATTATATTCGAGAAATAGAAAAGTTCAGTAGCATTGTATTTTAAATAGAACACTGTTAAATATCATTAAATTATATTATATATATAAACAACATATACCCTTTATTTTGGTTAGATTTTGTGTTTAAAATATTAGGGATTTTTATTAAATACTAGGTAAAGTGCAAGGCGTTTACTGGAAAAAAAAATGTTGCCTCGAAACAAAACTGTAGATTAGTATAAAAAACAAACTCTCAGGCACTCTTCTTCATATACATATAGCTTTACGCAGAGTATTGACCAATTTCTTCATCGTGGCGCCATTTGGCGGTTTTAGTAAGAAATCCTTTCTGCTAATTAAGAAGAAGGGAGGGAGTAGGTTTTCAAATTCTTTTTTAGACTGTGACCTTTCTCTTGTTTTTGAGGGTCAAATGTGCAAAATGATATTATTTTTATAATATTGAGATTAATTTCGCCATTTTGGAGATATGTTTTCATATATGGTCATTGTATAGTTCATTTGCCGACATTTGTATTTATTTAGAAACATATTTTATTCATTTGGCGAAATTTTTATTGATATGTCGACATTTTTTTTAATTTTGAGACATTTTTTATTGATATGACGACATTTCTATTCATTTCGCGACATTATCATTCATTTGGCGACATGTGTATTCATTTGGCGACATCCTGGCGATATATTTGCGATATTTCCTCATGAGACAATCAGAATGCATCGTTCATTCATCTTAAAATGAACTTTGTAAGACATGTTGAAATTTTACACTTTCACATCATTGCATCATCATAATTATGTTTTATTAGGAAGTCAATAGGGTTAAGCGAGTCATCAAGAGTTTAATCAAGATCATCAATTAATTGTTAATGATATATTATTATAGAATTTGGGGTCGACCAAGTGGTTCTTTATATGTACGAGAGTGATTTTTCCTGAATTTTGAAAAGTTATAAACACGATGAGCGTACGAAACCCTGTCTGTTGTTCTAACAACGATCTTATTTTCACTTTTACGAGTGCGTGGGTGTATCTACAGATTCCCTAGTGAATATACAAATTTACACTAGTGCATGTGCAAAATCAAATAATTTTCGACACTTACATGTATTGGCTTAGTGCATCTACCAGTGTCACTATTAAGTCTGCAGATACACTGATTTTCACATTTTCACAATACCCTAACATATATATCAACAATATTTAAACTGGTATTTTAAAAGTATAGTTAAAAGCAATGACTTCAACAAATATGTCTTAAATTTGTGTAACGAGTTACAATTTCATAATTAAATATGATAATACGGGTACTTAACGCATTTTTTCATTAAAAAACATACCCATTAAATTTAGACATATGAAAAATATGCCGTTTAAAAATAACATAAAGGAAACGTTTGAGCAAATGTTGATGCATCGATAAATATAAACATTTACATCAAAAGTCTGAAAAAAGTGTATCCCAAATGATCTATTAACATTATATATATTACGGGAAAAATTCAATTAGATAAAGTTACTTTTTAACAATATTTTAAAGGGGATATATTTGTAAATTTTTCACAGATATTGTTCGTACGCAGGAAAATAATTGGAAATTTCTGCCTCACATTTTAATTAAACGTTTATTATATGCAGTCTTTCAAAACACAATATTTGTACAGTTATAGAATAAACTATCGATAGCTGGTTTCTAAATATATGCAAATCATATTCAAATTAAAAACTGATATCTTGCAAATATTCACTTACGACAAACAATATATTTTAATGTGTTTTCTTAGGTATTTAGTATAAGTAATTTAGTGCAATATTTTTTATGTAGTTAGTGTATGTAATGTAGTGTTATAATTCTTATGTATTTAGTGTATGATATTTAATTCATTATTTTTTTATGAAACTACTTTTTATAAATTGCATAATATGTAAGTAATTTTTTAACCCATTTTTAAAAAAATTGTAATGCTTTCAATAAACGAATTTTCATGTTTAAATTGCATATGTTGGTTGCGAATAGTAAATATTTGCAATAGGTTAAAATAATGAAATCGAAATTAATTTGTTTTGATAAATTATTGACTTATCCATTCATATATTTTTATTCTAACCCAATAACCCAATATTAACACATTAAGTGGACAAGTATATACCTGTATAGAAAATATACTGCTTCAGTAAGTTACTTTATATTTATATTTCCAATAAATACATCGAAATTAAAAGCGTCATTAATAAAACAAATCTTCGAAAATCCGATGATTTATTTAAATGTAATATGTTTGAATGCAGTCAGATTATTCCAATATGTATCAATCAATCCGCCGAAACAAAAATATATCCTACACTTTGAGAACATTACATTAAATTTGTCGTTGTGTTACATAGCTGAATAGAATTTACTTTTCACATGTGTACACTATAACTATTACTTCACTATAAAATACATAAATATGTGTTTAAGTATAGTGTAATTATTTATTTAAAACACATTATTAGGTGATGTAACACATTCGCAATTCCTTATAAGGTTTTTCATGCATTCAGGGAAGGAACCAATCAGGATCTACAATTTGTTGATATCGAAATCCTAACTACTATTGTTTTCTACAACGGAAGAGTTTCGTTTTTATCAACTTATGAAACATGAAGAACGATGATAGTTTGTCAAAAACGTTTTAATACCATAATGGTGTGTATGCCTATGAGAAATTAAACATATTTTTTTTTGGTTCCGATACAATCATTCTGGATGAAACGTCATCGTTATTTCCATGCATTATTCATTTATAACAAATGTAGGGAAAATAATTTTTTATACAGCATTGATTGTTTTGTAGTATAATACTCTATTTTTTTTAAAAGATCCATTAAGTATATAATTATATGTTATCAAATTACAAATATATATATATTTATTAATTTTTTTCAAAATAATTTAGTGTTCAGATGTAATATTTAGGGATGATTTTAAATAAATTGGTATTAATAAATCAATGTTCGAACTTATTTAGACCTTTTACTTTATCAACTTTCACGGCTGGTCAATGGGACTTTGAAGTTGTACACGTAGATATGAATAATATATTTTGTTTATAACTTTTAGTTTTACGATATGTTTGCATTATTGTATGATCATGCATATATTAACCTTTTCATATGGGATCCGTAACAGAAAAGTTGCCCTGACTGTGGTCTAATTCCGAAAAGTGTTAAGGAGAGGGAAAATGCAATTTCGCTTCGGGGGAGCAAGTAAAAGGGTTATCGGCTTTGTGGAAATATTATTTGCCTTACAATAAGAGGCGTGTAACTGTCTGTAGGATAGATCGTTCACAACCCTTCCTCAAAGTTCCAAAAAGTGTTAAGGAGAGCGAAAAGGGAATTTGGCTTTGGGAGAACAGAGGAAAAGGGTTCTCAGCTTTGATGAAAGATCACTTGCCTTACAATAAGGGGCGTGTAACTGTCTCTAGGATGTATCGTTAACAACCCTTCTATAAAGTACGCAAATTCGGGGTAGGCCCATTCAGGTGACGAAATAATGAAAAGCGCAACCGTAGGTGATCTGTATAAACCATTAACGAAACGTCACGTGTCCGAACATGTATAAAATGTCCTGTTATGCCACAAACAGCATACTTAAGACCGCACATGTTATAAAAATTATGTCCCTAGGGTCCCAGGACCACTACTAGATCTCTAAATTCTTTGGAACACATGTTATCCCAGCCCACATGTAATAACACAAATCCCTATATATAGTTTACAATATACAATTATAGTTGTCGCAATTATTTCACTGAATATTTATCCTTTAACGGAAAAATAAAATTATTGCAGTTGTAAGTCTATTTCCAATGTTGATCAAAAGTGTCCCAACCCCACCACGAAATATTTATAATGTATGGGATACATGTTGTCCCAGCCCACACGTAAACAGTAATAACACAAATCCCTATATATAGTTTACAATATACAATTATATTTGTCGCAATTATTTCACTGAATATTTATTCTTAGAAGGACCAATAATACTATTGAAATTGCAAGTTTATTTCCACTATGGATCAAAAGTGTCCCAACCCCACCACGAAATATATATAGTCTATGGGACACATAATGTCCCAGCCCACATGTATAGGTTAATCACATACGAATGTGAATAAATTGTGAATTGAAATAACAAGATAATAATTACTCACCATTATTCGAATCCATTCCCCACGTTGATAAACCACTGAGCGCAAAATACCATAATCCGATCACACCCGGTGAAAAAACCATTGCGCCGGGAATCGGAAAGAAACAAACGAAAAAACACTTTCAACTACCGCACATTAGCATCAACGCGACATTTCACAAAGAGCAAGACACCGAACAAACCAAACACCAAAATTCTTCACCAATTCTTCCACTGATATCCAATCAAAATCACTTCGATCCCGGCTCGAAGAAACCACGAAATACAGAGGGGCGATCTTCTCTAATTCCTTCCTCTCTCAATTTCCCTGAGCGAATTCGAATTCGAGTTTTGCCGCTCAAGGGAATGATGAATTTGTTCTGAGATGAATTTGGCGCGAAGATTTGCGCGGGAAGTGTGCACGGGCAGAGAACTCTTGGTACTCTGGCGGGAAATCTGCTTCGACCGAATCGCGGAAAGAGCGAGTCCATTGTCGATTGCTGGGAAAGGGGTGCAGTATGGTAGAGGGCAGGGAGGGAGTTTGGGACGAAATCTCGATTTTCGTCGTTTGTCAGATTCGAAGTGAAATGGGGTGTTTTGAAAACACATTAATAGATAACTATTTTTTTAATGTGTGCTTTATTTTTTGTATTTAAATGAATTGAATAATTTAAATAATAATCATAAATAAAAAATTCAGAATTTTGTTGTTAAATATACTTCTAGGTATTTCAACAAACCCATTGTATTTTATATTATGCATATTTTTGTAATCTTTTAAAACTGTATGGACTTCTATAGATGTCCAACGGATCTGCAGTTTTCTCATCAATGCACATACCCTAAAGTTCGTAAAAAATTGTATATAATAAAATATTTTTCGTGTGTAAAGCGTTGAGGTGTTTTTTAAAATCATTATAATTTAAAGGGATTTAAAATAAAACAATTATTTTTTTTGCAAAAAAAAACAACTTTACAGGTTTAATATTTTCCTAACAGGTTACAGCTTCAGTTATGCATGAACAATTATTTTAACATGATAGTTTTTTTTTAATTCTACCGCATTTAATGAGATGTTTTCGAAATTTATAACATAAATAAATTATCAAAAATTTCAATGATACTCGTAAATTTTATTATGATTATTTATCTTTAAAAGTGATTTCATTATGAAAATGGTAATTTTTTACTATTGTACTTACTTTGTATTTAAGACGATTTTTTTAATATAAAACTTTATTTTTTATGAAAAAAAAATATTAAAATAATACACAATAAGTTTAACATTATATTATATTTAATTAAAAAACTTGAGAAGTTTAAATTTATACTTATAGTTATATGATCTTAAAAAATGAAAATTCAATTTTAGCAGAATTAAAATAGCTTAAACTAGAAAGTTCACACTGTTAAAAATGCATTCGCATGCAGTACTAGCCTTTTATAATTTTTGACGAAACAGGCACCTGTTATATGCTCCGATTTTATCAAACTGAGGAAATTCATTTTGCTTTTATTTTAAAGAAATATATTTCTTCAAAAATTAGGACATAATATTCAATATACGGGCTGTCTCGAGCCTCGGAACTCTTCTTCCAGAGTCGAAAGTTTTATACACTCGACCAATTAGGAGCGTTTGAATTCTGACAGTATTAGTATAAAAACTAAACATGATCTGATGACTCACAGAAAACGACCGAAGAGTAAATCAGTTTCGTTCAAAAGTTGAGAATTCCTGTGTCATCAAAAGTCATAATTCAATGACGGAATTATCATCAAATATAACGAAAGTAGCCTTAACGTTTGCATTATTTCTTGGTGTATAAACTCACTATATTGAAAATTTAAACAATTAAATACGTTAACAAATATACGCCCCGTTTTCTAAAATTCCCCATTCTCAAATCCTAAACAAATTCCAAAGTAATATGCAAACCACAACCAGACAGCTCTCAATAATACCTCTTAGAAAATAAAATATTCCCCATTTCGAATCCCAACGTCGTTCCTCTTGTATTCAATTTTGCGTCGAGTTCTTCAAGGCATAATGTAAATGACGTTTTCTTCCCTTTCTCCGGAGACGAAGAATCTTCACGTCTTCCCCACGACAAAAGCTGCAGTAATTTGTATCCGAATCTGCAATGCGAGTCGTTTTCATCAAGTCTATCTGGGGAATTAAAGGCTGGGAGCAAATTTCCAACGCCATTTCGCGAAATGCAAGACTTCACATGCACGACTTGCATTAGGCAGGGACGCTGTCAACAAGTCGCGGCTTTTCTTAGATATGGAGTGAAATTACCTAATTATCTCTACTTGGCTGGAGAGGAATTTTCGATTTGGATGATGAAAATATGAGCAGAGGAGAAGATTGCGGGAGTCTTGTTATAGGGAGAGGGGGGGGGGGTGTTGAGAAATGTTTACTTCTTTTTAGTGTTTGTTTATTATTCAAAGCTGGATAAAAAAACTAAATTGGTGTGTCTTACGCTTGTTATGTACTTGCCAATAACTTTTTTAAGCGAGTAGAGTTAAAATGGTAAAGATATTTTTCTTCTTCGTTTAAGGGTAAAGTTATATGCAGTGAGTTCATATACGTTCAGAGTTGTTGGTAACAATGTTGCAAATTGTAATTTAGTTGCACAATTGCAAAACTCGTTAAATCCCCCCCCCCCCCCCCCAAGAAAAAAAAAACGAAAATCGAGATTTTAGATTAATTTTCTTTGTTGAACCAACCTAAATCAAATTTCAAAACAACCATCAGATGGCGCCATGTCAATTTCCCGTTTTTTTTTTTACAGTTTTGATATATTATATATGCGAAAATCGAGATTTTGGATTAATTTTCTTTGTTGAACCCACCTAGATCAAATTTCAAAACAACCATCAGGTGGCGCCACGTCAATTTCCTGTTTGTTTACAGTTTTGATATGTTTTAAAAAACATATTTTTTGTAAATATAATAATGCTTATATTCTTCCTAATTTAAGCTGACATCATCAAAATAATTATTCACCAATAAATTGAAGGGGTTAATCATCAAAATAGTTTACATAACAGATTTTTGTAACTTGTGTTGCCATTCCGTGTAGAGAAAAACAGCGTTTTTCAATAACGCGTAAGAAAATTATATATACAGATTAGGCTTTGAATGTTTCTATATATGTTTAGAAATGTCATAGAAGTAATTTAAATTAATAAGAAAAACATTCGGGGTTTTGATTATTATCAGGATACCGTGTCCCCTAAAATCCCTATATCGTTTTATAATCGCATTATTTACACAAGAGAAAAAATCTTCTCACAAAAACAAATCAAAGAATTATACTGCTAATACTTTCCAATCACTCATATCCTGTATTCGGTGCAAGAGATTTGGACAGTCTATATATAAAATCTTTTTTTAAGAAACTTTTATACACAAGTGATCGATTACTCTTGCAAAAATAAAAGAGCTCCAATTTTCTTCTAGTTTTCAAGCATTCTTCATCCAACAGGAGATTTTGACATACGACCCGAATCGAATGTCCGGTATGAGACAAAAGTTAGACATTCGCACGGTCTAGAAGTTTCCGTGTGTAGGCCACTTTTCGAAAAAAAAAGTACACAAACATGGTCAATAAACATGGTGTATTGAAAATGATGTATATCGAATTTTATATTTTGTATGAATTATGAAGATGGATGATGTTGTATTTTGGTATTCGAAAAATTTCGTAAAACGAAAATCCTTTGTACTGATACTAATCTCAATACTAATTTTATTTTTAGTAAAACTGTTTTCACGTGCTTATGAAGAAAAAGTCTTTTATTTTCAGTATTTTATCTTTGTCATCTTTCAAGTTGTAGTACATGATATATTACATGGTACATTATGTAATACGCCTGTCAATTTATTTACCCCCTGCCACACATGAACACTGTTCAAAGTAGGTACACAAAAATAAGTCAAATGTACTCAATTTTGAGTACATTCGATGCTTATCATGGTTTCAAATACATACATTTCTATTTTGAAACATGCATGTACTCAAAAATGATTTTAAATGAATAAAAATATACTTTTGCCTGAATAGGTTGCCTTCATAAAACACTTTCAATATATATCAACAATTACAACCAAGACTTATCGGGAATCGAACCCAGATCCTCAGGCATCTCAGCCTAGTGAGTTATCTGTTAAACTATCAGGGCGACTAGAGAAGAAGTAATAAACATAAGAACAGTTTAAAAGGTGTGTCTAAAGAATGGGAAGTAAAATAATTGAGTTGTAATAACTCATTATCCATTTATACTGTCGACATCAAAAAATGTAGAAAACCATATTTTAAACATTTATTTTAAGTTTGTCAGGTAGCTTTCGTTAATATGGTTTGAACAGAAATTAAAATTACCGATGTTAAATCACTCTGATAACTTTTTAGAAATTGTTTTTTTTTTAATTTGAGTACGTCATTGCTCATTTACGATGCAATTGCACTCAAAGAAAAATGAGTAAATTCAGGAACTCATTCTTAAGTACCTTTTCTGTGCAGTGAAATGTTAGGAATTCTGACGCTTACCATAAATATTACATGCGTGTGATGTATTATACGTATCTTATGAATTTCATATCAAAGCATTCAAACTGTTTGAGAAACTTTTCGAATATTCCCCTATTTTAAAAGGAAATTGTTAAAGCAACACTTACATTTCACAATTCATAGTAGTTATTATATGCCCAACTACTAACTGGTTTTAATACATTATGCATTTTAGGATAAAACTTTACAAACAAATTTAATTATTTTTAATTTAAAAAAAATAGTTATATTTTTATATGGTATTGAACTTTCTATGTTGGAGATATTCTGAGATATTGTTAATCTGCAATAATGCATTTATTTCTTTCAAATACATTTTTTAAACTAAGAAATTTTAAAATGTTTTAAATTATATAAAATAAGTTTCGTTGCTCTGTTTAAAACGAAATATTCTATTAAAAATAAACACGTTTTTTAAATATTATGTTTCGTAAATTTCCGTTTTTTAAAGCACACTAATCTGCATTATAAAAACATTCTTTTTTTTCATATAGCATCTTCTTTTGTAGCAAAAATCCTGGTGAAACCCTTTATGCTTTTATGTAAATACATTTTTTTCAAACTTACTAAAGGTTTTAAAGGTGTCCAGTGCCTTTACCTCTAAAAATATATTTTTTGTGATTTTCACTTTTTATAAAAATATATATTGTTATGTTTAAAATGATGCTTTATTTGTATTAATCCGTATTTTAGAAGTATTTTTTATAATAAACCCTTATATCGAATTCCATTCTTACTACGAAATTAACAATCTATTGACTCATATTGTTCTTTTCCCATGCTTAAGGACACATTACTTAAAAAATATTCTTGATATTTTTTATTGTTTTAATAACACTTTTAAACACTTTAACTCATAGAATGGAATATTAGATACATACTTTTTTTACTTAATGTCTATCTGTCTGAAATATTATTAAAATGTTTTGTCATATTTTTAAAAATTCGAAACTTTGTGAATTTAATTTTTTTTTATTTTATGTTTTAATGCCTTACAAACAATTTATATTGCTATGTAAATAAATTACATTGATAATGTATTTTGCAACTAAATGGGATGCACCTAAATTTAGTGCATTTCATATGGTCGTACCGGATGGCCACAATGGATGTACCGGACCCCTTAAGCAAGGAAACTGAAATTCCTGATAATCTTAAAATACAGCTTTTATTTTTTTCTACTGTTAAATACATAAAAACTTTGACACTTTAGTAATACACTGATAAACATGACTTGTTACATTTAATAGTACATGAGTATTTTCAAATCTCCCTCTGTCTCTCTCTTTCTCTCATCGCAATTGAGGGGTTTGCGGTAAAAAGGAGGTAGCTCCAATTATTCAAGTTTGCAGAAAGCCATAAAGAACGTTTGAAATTCCAAATTGTGTGAAGGTATTCTTTTTGATCAATCTTCTTAATTGTTCCTACATATTATGGCAGTATTTTCACTTAAAAATATACCTTCCAGATGACGTGGCACATTGTGGATTGTTGGAGCTACCTCTTTCTTGCAACCAAATAGATGCTCTGTCTACCTCTACGAAAATTATTTCACAAAGCAATACAATTTGCTATAATATTATTTTATTTAAAGAAAACTTTAGTTGAAATATAGCATATAACTTGACTTTAAAAACAACATAAAATTACATTTTTAATCATCACACTCCCCCTTTGTAACGTCCGGCTCATCTGCTGCGTTGTCATCTATTGAGTAACGCGAGAAATAACGATTGGATTTACATCTTTCTGGCACCAAACGAACATTTTTTTTTCACTACAAGACAGCACATTTAACTCCAAATTCCCCTAGGTTTTAGCTACATCCTTTTTGCAGCAAACCCTTCAATTTATTAGTAAATATTTCGTTAACGATTCAAATTTGTTTTATTACTAATACGAACTAACGCACAATAAATCTTTTGTTTAATGAATTATAAATTTTGAAGAAATATTTCGAATTACTTAAGAGGAAAAAGAACACTTTTCCAACCATATTTGGCGACCAAATATCAAAACCAATATTCCAAAATAAATATCCCGAAAAGTTCAAATATGAAGTGTTTAATATGAAGTAACCCGCATTTAAATATACTAACCTTACCCAAGTATAATTTTAAAGTTATAAATTATACCTCAACACACACAGAAAAAGATTTATAATCCAAAAAAAGAAAAATCGCCTCCCGCACGTGCTTATGAAAAAAAAAATGAAAAATATTCTTTTTAGTATTTTATCTTTGTCATCTTTCAAGACAGAAGTGCATGATATATTACATGACACATAATGTAATACGGCTGCCACGGTATTGCTCTCTACCACACTTGAACTGTTAGGAATTCTGACGCTTACCATAAATAATACACAAGTGTGATGTATTATGCGTAGCTTATGCATTTCATTTCAAAGCATTCAAACCGTTTGAGAAATTATTCGAATATTCTCTTATTCTGCAGTCACTTTCACTTCTAAGAAGTTAAAGTTAAATTATTAAAGCGACCCTTATATTTCACAATTCGCAGTAGTTATTATATGCCCAACTAGTATGCATCATTTTTAACCCTCTGACGGAGTTGAATAACTTAAGTCGTCCGTTGATTTCCAGTTTTTCTTGTAATGATAAACTTTAAATTTACAAAAATTATGTTGGATTATTTTTCAAATCTGAAGCGTTAAAATAATGTAAAAAGTACAAAAAATGTGTAATATACATGTATTGGAAATATAAAACCAACCATTTTGTATAGAAAACAATTTTACAATGTTTACCTTTTTTCTAAATGCTCCGAGGGATATATACATGTATTGGAAATATAAAGTAATTTAATTCGCAGAGAAAATAACTTTACAACATGCAATACCCTTCAAATTATTTACATTACCGATTTACATAACGACAACAATACCCATTTTATAAATGCTCAGAAGGATATACATGCATTGGAAATATAAAGTAATTTAATTTGCAGAGAAAATAACTTTACAATGTTTACCCTTTTTCTAAATGCTCAGATGGGATATACATGCATATGGAAAGTAGTTTAATTTGAAGAGAAAACAACTGTCAGAGGAATATACATGCATATGGAAAGTAGTTTAATTTGAAGAGAAAACAACTGTCAGAGGAATATACATGCATTGGAAATATAAAAAAATTGAATTAGCAAAGAACACAACTTTAATATGTTTACCCTTCTTCTAAATGCTCAGATGGGATATACATGCATTGGAAATGTAAAGTAATTTAATTTGAAAAGAAAATAACTTTACAATGTTTACCCTTTTTCTAAATGCTCAGGTGGGATATACATGCATTTGAAATGTAAAGTAGTTTAATTTGAAGAGAAATCAACTGTCAGAGGGATATACATGTATAGCGCGATGCAATTATCTGATGCATTATGCACTACTTGGCACCGCTCGGTTTTGATCCGAGGAACTTCGGCTTGCTACGCCGATACTCTGCCAGTCAGGCCAAAGTGATCACACTCGCCTGAGCGGGAGCATCGGGTAGATGAAGTGAACCCTACACATGGGTTGGTAATGCAAAGTAATTTAATTTGAAGAGAAAATATCTTTACAATTTGTACCCTTTTTCTAAATTCTTAGAGGGTTATACGTGTATTGGAAATATAAAGAAATTGAATTAGCAAAGAACACAACTTTAATATGTTTACCCTTCTTCTAAATGCTCAGATGGGATATACATGCATTGGAAATGTAAAGTAATTTAATTAGCAGAGAAAACAACTTTTATAATTTTACCCTTTTTCTCAATGCTCAGCGGGATACACATGCATTGGTAATATAAAGTAATTTAACTTACAGACACAATAACATTACAACGTTTACCTTTTTTCTAAATTCTCAGAGGAAGATACATGCATTGGTAATATAAAGAAATTTAATTTGCAAAGAACACAACTTTAATATATTTACCCTTCTTCTAAATACTCAGATGGTATATACATGCATTGGAAATATAAAGTAATTTAACCTACAGATACAATAACATTACAACTTTTACCCTTTTGCTAAATGATTAAAAGGATATACATCCATTTAAAAAGTAAATTAATTTAATGTGCAGAGAAAACCACTTTACAATTTTGCCCATTTTCTAAATGCTCATAGGGATATACATGCATTGTAAATGTAAAGTAATTTAATTTGCAGAAAAAATAACTTTACATTGTTTACTGTATTATTAATCTCTTAGAGTGTTAAATATTTATAACAAGGGTCGTTTGCTTATTTTTTACTTATAACATCTAAATTTAAGAATACATTTTATTTAAAAAACAATATACATTTTTGTATTGACATATTAAATAATAACTTAATGCAGTATTACTTTTTAAATACATATTTGTACAGTACACCATAAACTTAATAGCTTACGTATTTCGGCATATTTAGTTTTTTAAACATATTTTAAATGTAATATTATATTTGAATTAATTAATATGTATTGGATGGTTTTAAAAGGTCGCCACACAAACATTTAATTTGAAATAGTTACTTCTAAACAAAATCTTGTAATTTTCATTCATTAATACAAATGTCGCCACAACCAAAATATGTTGCGACTTAAAATATTAGATAGATATTGCAGTGTGTATATACAATAAAAAATACTAACTCATATTTTATTTTATTAATTTTATGATTTAAGAACTAATTTTAACAAATATATTAACCAATGTTAAATATCGTAATAATGTCTGACTATGTGTTTCCCTAGAAAAAAAATTACCATTAATAGAATAGAGTTTCGTAAATGATGCAACTGCGAGGTATATAACAAGATAATTGTACGAAAAAAGATAATAGAAAAAAACACAAAACCTTTTCATTACCTTACCCCAAAAAAATGAATACATGTTTTTTTATGTACTTAACTTGACGTCAGATTGTTTTGCTTCAGACCTCTCTTGGGGAAAGCAGAAAATAAGGTTCAAGTAGAAAGATAGAAAGAGGGTAAGAATAATTTCCTAATACTTGGTTTATTATATTACATTATAAGTTTTTCCTCAATGTTAATGAATACAATAGTATAATACACATTTTCTTCTATGAGTCTTCAGTGCAATCGCATCGTAAATGAGTGATGGCGTACTCAAATTTGAGCAATCGTACTTTCTCAAAATGGGCAGTGTGATATAATATTGATAATTTTAACTTCTATTCCAGGCATATTCACAAAGCCCAAAATGATCTTGCTTCAATGAACACTAGTATCAACCACTCACAGTATAAATATATCAAAAACTCACATTTAATCGAAGACTATTTAATTTCAAATATAGATATCACTATAAAAAGAATTATTATACAAATTCGTTGCAGTCAATCGCGTATATTTTTTAAAGGAGTTGCTTTCGAAATTTTTCCTAACGAGTCCTGTAAGTTTTGTAAAACAACAGAAAATGAAACCTGGGATCATATTTTTTTAGTCTGGCCTATTTACGATGCATTCAGACAAAAATATTTATCAATTGAATCCAGTAACATTTCAACCATCCTAAAATTTTACAATAAAGAATATTTTTGTTTTTATAATTATGTAATATCTGTTTTAAAATTCCGAGAGGACTTGATCAGTGAACTTGTGCAGGAATAACTTATTTAAAACCCAATTCTAATTGTTCATGTAATTTATTTTTGTCTTTTTTTTTGTATATTTGTCTCAAATTGTGTTTTAGTTTTTTTTTAAATGTATTATATAGTATTTTGTGTTATCAAACTTTGTAACCGCTTTTGTTAAAATTTGTTGCCAACCTTTGTAAATGGGCTACGGCCCACTACAATAAACATATATATCTATCTATCTATCATATTCACAAAGCGACCTGACAAACTTAAAATAGTTATTCAGAAAATGGTTCTCTAAATTTTTTTATGACGATTGCTTAAATGGAAACTGAGTTATTACAATTCAAATATCTTACTTCCCATTTTTTGGCACACCTTTTTAACGTTTATTCTGTTTATAACTTCTCCACGTCGCCTGTTAAAAATAGGTATTCAAAAATAAGTAAAATGTACTCATTTTTTATTGCATTCGATGTTTATCATAGTTCCGAAAGCATAAGTTTCAATTTTGAAAAAGACATGTACTTAAAAATTAGTAAAAAAGTATAAAAATAAATAATGAAAAGAGCAATAGCTTTTCACACTCTTATTCGTCAAGCTATCAAGGAGACGTGCAGAAGTTATAAACATAAGTAATGTTAAAAAGGTGTGTCAAAAAATGGTAAGTAAGATAATTGAATGGTCATAATTCAGTTTCCATTAAAGCAATCGACATAAAACAATGTTTAAAATCCTATCAGCTAATATTTTACGTTTGTCAGGTCGCTTTGTGAAGATGACTTAAACAGAAGCTGAGATTAGGAATATTAAGCCTATCTGCTGAGATTTGCGAAAGAACAGTTGCTTAAATTTGAGTACGTCATTGCTCATTTATGATGCAATTGTACTTAAGACAGCAAGTATGTCCATGTACTCATTTTAAGCACATTTATTTACAGTGTATATATAGAGATAAAAATTTTAATTCATGCAAATTGAATAATTATTTATTATTACACATTTTTAATACATGAATACACGTTTAAATACAGCACAAGTTGTCATGTCATAATATTTTGCAATATATTGTAGTTGGAAAATGTACCCAGAATTTAATGCAAAACGTTTCTAATGGTATATGAATTATATAAATAAACAATAAGTATACTGTAAATAACATTGCAGAGTATATATGAGCCCCAAAGTTTCAAAAAAAAACCAGTTAAAATATTTTTGACTAATTTCCAAGAGAAATACCTATTTAAATGCATTATTTATGAAAGAATTGTATATTATTTTTTTTACAATTTTTTTTACAATTACAATTTACCTCCAATAGTCAGATAGACATATGTCTTAACCGAATTATATACCTGTATAAGTATCACTTAGATTTATATATATTTTTTTGTTTTGAACCTATCTCGTTTTGCAACCAAGACTATTTTATTTTGCAACTGATTAACGCGATTCGATTGCTGCGCAATAGCCTCTGCGCATCTTGATATGTCTGCTTTTGAAACTGATTTATTCCTTATTATATGGATCTTGTTTTATCTGGTTTAGCAACCAAGTGTTTTAGTTTCCCACTGTAAAAATGAATATTACCTGGCTGCTTTGGAGTGTTATGACTTTGCCAATTGATAAACTTGTAAGAAAACTAGCCGAAAAATAAATGTCATAATCTGAAAATCTAAAACAAGTGATATATCTGGTTTTCAAACTGAAGAATCCGTATTTTATTAACAAGGTCCTTACATATTCAATTAATGCTTCCCAATGGTTAAAGTGATTATGAAATTAACTATTGTGTAAGTTTATTTTTGGAGAGTTTGGTTATGTTACCAAAAATTAAATTTTTTAATTATGATTTCCAAAGTTCCCCCAATAGTTTAAATTAAAAAGAGTATTTTCAATTAATGGTTTTTCTGAACTATTAATTTATTTGTATTGGTGAGCAAAATCGATACTGGATCGGTCATGTACGTATGTATCAATTACATGATTCTATAATATATACTTCATATCTATGTATCGTTAAGATAAAGTAAAAACAACTAATACAACTATGTTTAAGTAAATCTTATATAAATATTTATACCGTTTTAAGTCAAAAATATAAATTCATGTATGCTATTTTTCAGAACAAAATATTCAAAAAATTTAGTATTAATAAGAAAATTAAATTTATTTCTAACAGATGACATCAACGTTCGCCCTTTTTATATCGCTAAACACTTAAAAGAAACACAGCAAACTGAAAACAAAACTTGTCCATTGAAAACAGTGATATAATTACAATCAGATCTACCCTCATTCTTCCCTTTTTATCCCTCACAGTAAAAAAAATCCCTATACAATAGATTACTCAACAACAAACCATTGGGTAAAAACCAAATTTCCAAAATTATTGCATACCATTTACTGTATATTTCAAACAATAGCTAATTATTCTTCATCAACGCGCATGCAATTATTTCTAATTTCGCGAATGAACGAATTAGTCCGCAATACAATCCTTCGTTAACAAGATGACTTAGTGTATCGCAGCTCACAGCAACTACGGGATTTTTGCTTGGCACAGCGCAAATCCCCCATTTTCTTTATAGCTCTCATCCTAAGCCGATTACGCACTGAGCATCTAAATAAGCCTGAATACAGCATAGAAAATCACAGTACTTAGGCTTGAAAATAAACATATAAAGCATTTCCGCGAGATAGGGCGTTTAACATTAACTGTACGAGATTCTTCCTCGGAGTTTAATGACATGGTGAAAGTTTGGATGGCATTAAATTTGCATGCATGTAAATGGATCAAGTTACGTAGGGGTGGTTGAAGGAAGAAAAAGATAATTTAATGGAAGTTTTTAAGTGTCTGTTAAATTGTTTGAGGAGCAGTAGCGGGGTAATCTTATAATTTTTAATTGTGTGAAAAACATTTATACATTCTGTTATGGACTAATAAACACTTTTTAGGTTGCTAATCGCTTTTAAATAAAGTATTGGATTAAAACAAAGTGAAAAGCGTAAACATACATATATGCGGTTCATATAAGACATACGTTGAAGTTGCGTGGAATATTTTTTGAATACGAGTCACTTAATAAACTGATAAACTGACTTAAAAATGGACGAATATACATAATTTAAAGACAGAATATAATAATTTTTAAAATTATAATTTAAATAAATTTATTTTATATATTATTTTAACACTGCAAAGCTTGCTTTGTGTGAGAAGAGACCCATTCCAAGGCGAATCGAATTGGAGGTGGGACGAAATCGGAAAAAGAAGGACTGAGATAAAGTATTTTTTTAGGGGTCGTCACTTATTACACCAAACATCGCGATTTGATCCGTTTTTATTCCGTACGTATTGCACGGCAGAAAGTTATTGTCTAATTTTCATAAATATTTTCAATCAACGTAATATATATATTTTTTCATACTTTTCCGAACAGTACAATAACGTTAAATAAAATAAACTAATAGTCACTCAAACCTCTGATCACCCTTTTCTTCCTATGAGCGAAATCACCTGGTCGATTCGATCAATTGTTAGTTCTCGCGAGCCTCTCATTCGTAATAACTGACGGTCCCTAATAGTAAGTGATGAAATTCCAGTAAGAATATTTTCAATTCATTTCACCTCTAATTCGATTCACTTTGCATTTATGAACGCAAGCGCTGCATAGTTAAGAATTATAAGTTATATCTTAGATTAGTTTTGTATATTACCAAATTGATTCAATTTGTCCCAATAGAAATTATATATATATATATATATATATATATATATATATATATATATATATATATATACAGTCAAACCCCGTTATAACGAACCCTCAACGGACTGGTTCAGAAGTTCGCTGTAACCGAGGGTTATATCCGAATTTTATAATATTGACGATATAAAAAAATTATAAAGTCCTCACATTTCTGTGCGAAATAAATTAATTACACTGTATTACAATTTGTAATGGGCAATAATAAAGTGAAATTTGCCGTGAAAAGTGTGAATTTTAGTTCGCTACATCCGAATTCCTTACTTTTGAAGATCGTTATAAGCATTTGACGATACATTAGTGACATAGGAGTTCGGTTGGGACCATTTGAAAAGTTCGTTACAACCGAGGGATCGTTATATCCCGGGTTCAATATACCGAGGTTTGACTGTATATATATATATATATATATATATATATTATGTTTAAGTTTAATGAACTGTTAAACAAACGAAAGGTATGTTTGTCTAACTGACGGTGTTAGTTTATATCTTATTTCGTTAATTAATAAACATATTTGGAAATATTACATGTCTAAACAAATATACAGCGAAAACAAACTCGAAACACAGAAAAACTTTCAAAATATATCTGAATAACACTAAAACTCGACACACAGAAATCGTACATTTACTTTCCACAATGCACAATATTTTTCTTCCAGCCCCATACCAAGTTTTGAGTTACAATCCATTAGGATATATTCCTGTTTACTCCGGACTGTCCGTCATATTATTTTATTTCTATGTCTATATTGTTGCTAGTTTTGCGAATATAGCTAAGTTTGCTCTTTTTCGGTAATGGACCAGTCTTAAATGACACGGAAAATGATGTTTCACAATGGAATCGGTTCGTGTTTTTGTGAGAATAGTGTCAGCAGTAACGATGGGATTCAAGAAAATGTCAAAACAGCACTAATGGTCATTCAGTATTAAGATTTGTTTGGGATACTTTGTTTGCTTGAATTCTGGGATTTCTGTCAGCGTGGAGAACTTTGTAAATCGTTTGTTTTATGACATTTCAAATGATTTGGAGTTTAGGAATAAAATTGTTAGTAAAAGACCAACAAGCATTTGTTTTTTATTTTTGTTATGCCATCAACACATGGAGAACTTAATTCAAAAGGAGTTATATCCAAAGATTTAAAAAATAATATTTTGGTATCAATAAGTAGTTTATACTTCTGACATCAATTTTTAAACGTAAAAAAGGAGAAGAACAAGATAATTAGCTAATAAACTGTTAATTATCTTTTACTTTGTTCAGAAGTTCATTTTATGAACCATCATGAATGGTAAAGTGTTTTCATACATGGTAAAACAAGAGTTTTATAGCTGTATTTTTTTTAATGTAACGTGTGTACGTGCGTCTTAAATGAATGCAAAAGTAGTTATTTCCAGCAAAAGTGTACATGACCATAAGAAAGCTTGAGCTCAGATTGGTTTAAATGTGTATTTAGTTTCCTTCCTGAACAAAATAATTATTATCCTAAATACCCGTTCTTCGCATGGTTTTTAAACAAATTGTAAACACGAACACGTGTTCTTAGAAAACGATTGTCATTCGCTTATACACTTTGGAAGTTAAAATATTTCTTTTTTAAAAATATTAGCTTAGTATTATTAGTTAAGAACAGTTTAGTATTATTAGTTTAGAACAGTTTAGTATTTATTGTTTAGAACAGTTTAGTATTATTAGTTTAGAACAGTTTAATATTATTAGTTTAGAACTGTTTAATATTATTAGTTTAGAACAGATTATTATTAAAAGTTTAGAACAGTTTAGTATTATTAGTTAAGAAAAGTTTAGTATTATTTGTTTAGAACAGTTTAGTTCTATTAGGTTAAAACAGTTTATTATTATTTGTTTATATTAGTTTTAAACATATTAGTTTATGACATATTAGTTTAATAAATCTAATAATGATTTAGATGGAAATCATTCGCTTGTCAATTGAAATTTACCACCTGACGAGTAAGAACATGTGTATCCAGTTTTCCAAACTTTTAAAATCCTTCTAAATTAAAATAATTAAAAAAATATATTAAGTTATGTTTTGAAAAATTAATTAAATTATATTTCAGTGTAAACAAATCGGCAGATTCGATATGGGTTAAGTATAATTATAATTGTATGGACAAAAAACCACACATGTGTGAAATTTTATATATAGCCAACAAAAGTGAATTTGACTCTAATTCAATTCCGTAACCTAAATTATAATAACTCAATATACGTATAAAATTGAATATAAATTTATGCAATAAATTTGATCCGAATACATTGTTGAATTTGACAATACACGCCTTAAGCCCTGTGACCTTCATGATTGACACACTCTAACTAACTTTACTACGTTTTTTATAATCAAACGGTTTGAGATATTACTTTTAAAATATCTTTTTAACACTGTAAAAAAGGTTCGGTTAATTCCTAGTGTGCGGTGCCCTCGCCAAATGTGATTTGGCGACAATTGGTCGACGATAAATTTTATATTTTGGCAACCCTTTTTCATGACGTTTCTAGCAATGTTATGACGTACGGCAACCGTTCTTTTTTTACGCACCGTTTAACGTTGTTTGCCAAGGACTTGGCGCCAATTTTCAGAATCGCGCCAAGGAGGCACCGTACACTAGTAATTTACCAAATGTACTTGAAAATGAGTAACAACCGACACGTTTTTCTTAAGTATATTTGTATCGTGAGCGAGCGATGATGCACTCACATTTAAGTAAGAGTACTTTCTCAAAAAAATAACAATGTGATTTAATATTGCAAAATATACTTTCTGTTCAATGTTAATAAAACCTGTCGAACTTAAAGTAGTTATTCAGAAGATTATTAATCATATTATTTTAAGTCGATTGCTTGAACAGAAACTAAGTTATTACAACTCAATTATCTTACTTTCCATTCTTTTGGCACACCTTTTTTAATATTTCTACTGTGTGTAACTTATTAATCCTAGGTAGTTTAAGGCATTAAACTGAGGTGCTGAGAATCTGGATTCAATTCCCTTTCAGGCTTGGTTGTAAGTGTCGATATTTATTAAAAGTGATTTATAAAGACAGTCTACGTAAGGCAACATCTACCCATGGTACTCATTTTTGAGTACACGTATTTTTCAAAATTGAAACTCATGTGTTCGCAGCCATTTTAAGCATCGAATATTTTTAAAATTAGTTCATTTTGCTTATTTTTGAAAACCTATTTTAACGGTGAACATTTTTTAAGATTTTTAAAAATATATACATAAACAAAACTTGCATAGAAAATTATTTAAATGCCTACATACAAATTATACAAAATAATAAAAATTAAAACGACTTTACAATAGCAAAAAGTAAAATGTTTGGGAATGATTGGGTTCGAAGACATTGGCGATATCGATTGACACTAGGAAGACACCAATTGAAGGTAAAAACTTCCGGGCAATCGGAGGGTCCGGTCCCGGCAATTCCGCAGATTAAGTTAATGTTTCCTCAAACCTGAAGAGTAGCAAATGAGTCCCGAACTACTTCCTGTGTCGCAGGTATAATCCCGTGATTAGTCGTAATGTCATTCCAGTCACGGCGCTTAATAACCGACTGCTCCAATCCATTTTCAGTGGCGTTGCGATTTCTCCGGCGGAGCGTGGAAAGTGTGGTCGCTTATCGGTGATAATTCGCGCCTCGCCACTGTCGGAGATAATGGAAGGGTTTTCATTATGAATAAGGAGAATCGAATGTGTCTAATAAGGGTACGGAATTGAAGGTTTTTGCAATTGAAGTCATCCATTAAATATTTTTTCGTTTTATATTTTTATTACTAAATTGTCATTTTCTCTCTTTCTGTGTCTCTCTCTCTGTATATATATATATATATATATATATATATATATATATATATATATATATATATATATATATATATATATATATATATATATATATATATATATATATATATATGTATATATATATATATATATATATATATATATATATATATATATATATATATATATATATATATATATATATATATATATATATATATATATATATATATATATATATATATATATATATATATATATATATATATATATATATATATATATATATATATATATATATATATATATATATATATATATATATATATATATATATATACAGAAAGCGAGAGAATGAAAATTTAGTAATAAAAACATAAAACAAAAAAATATTTAATGGGTGACTTCAATTGCAAAAAAACTTCAATTCCGTACTCTTATTAGACACATTCGATTCTCCTTATTCATAATGAAAACCCTTCCATATATATATATATATATATATATATATATATATATATATATATATATATATATATATATATATATATATATATATATATATATATATATATATATATACAGAAAGCGAGAGAATGACAATTTAGTAATAAAAACATAAAACGAAAAAATATTTAATGGGTGACTTCAATTGCAAAAACACTTCAATTCCGTACTCTTATTAGACACATTCGATTCTCCTTATTCATAATGAAAACCCTTCCATATATATATATATATATATATATATATATATATATATATATATATATATATATATATATATATATATATATATATATATATATATATATATATATATATATATATATATATATATATATATATATATATATATATATATACAGAAAGCGAGAGAATGACAATTTAGTAATAAAAACATAAAACGAAAAAATATTTAATGGGTGACTTCAATTGCAAAAACACTTCAATTCCGTACTCTTATTAGACACATTCGATTATCCTTATTAATAATGAAAACCCTTCCATATATATATATATATATATATATATATATATATATATATATATATATATATATATATATATATATATATATATATATATATATATATATATATATATATATACAGAAAGCGAGAGAATGAAAATTTAGTAATAAAAACATAAAACGAAAAAATATTTAATGGGTGACTTCAATTGCAAAAAAACTTCAATTCCGTACTCTTATTAGACACATTCGATTCTCCTTATTCATAATGAAAACCCTTCCATATATATATATATATATATATATATATATATATATATATATATACAGAAAGCGAGAGAATGAAAATTTAGTAATAAAAACATAAAACAAAAAAATATTTAATGGGTGACTTCAATTGCAAAAAAACTTCAATTCCGTACTCTTATTAGACACATTCGATTCTCCTTATTCATAATGAAAACCCTTCCATATATATATATATATATATATATATATATATATATATATATATATATATATATATATATATATATATATATATATATATATATATATATACAGAAAGCGAGAGAATGACAATTTAGTAATAAAAACATAAAACGAAAAAATATTTAATGGGTGACTTCAATTGCAAAAACACTTCAATTCCGTACTCTTATTAGACACATTCGATTCTCCTTATTCATAATGAAAACCCTTCCATATATATATATATATATATATATATATATATATATATATATATATATATATATATATATATATATATATATATATATATATATATATATATATATATATATATATATATATATATATATATATATATATATATATATATATATATATATATATATACCCTTTTTATTAACTATTTACAGGGGAAAGCGGATTAAGAATTTATAGTTAAGGTTTGGTTGCATTTTATGAGTACTAAGTAAAATGATAGTTGAATATGATTATCATAATATTAATGATTATGAACTGTAAAAATGTACTTAAAAATTAGTACCTGGACATACTCGTTTTTCTTTAGATACAATTGCATCGCAAATAAGCGATGACGTACTCAAGTTTTAGATATCGTAATTTCTCAAATATGAGCAGCGTGATTTCATATTACCAATCTCAGCTGATGATCAAGCCATTCATTTTAACTGAGAGAACGGACACACTCAAAATAGTTGTACAGAAGATGGGTTTACTCATTATTTGATGTCGATTGCTTAATGGAATCTGAGTTATTACTACTCAATTACCTTAATTCTTATTATTTTGTCCCACCTTGTTAACATTTCTTCTGTTTATAAGTTCTTCACATCACCCTGGTAGTACAACGTATAATTCACTTGACTGCGGCGCCTCAGGGTATGGGTTCGATTCCCGAAAAGTATTGATAGTGATTGTCGATATTAAATAAAATGGATATATGAAGGCAGCCTATGTTGGCAAGATACTGCTTGTTTTATTCATTTTTACACATATTTGAGTGCGTGACTTTTTCAAAAATGAAACATATGTATTCGGAGTTATGATAAACATCAAATGTACTCAAAAACGAGTACATTTGTCTTATTTTTGAGTACCTGTTTTTAACAGTGTGTAAACAATATAATAGTACTTAATAAATATTTGCTTATTTCATTTATGATAAAATACTCAAGTATGTATATTGATAAACCTTTATAAAATAAAATTTCTACTTATTTATTTACCTTTTTCTGGGTAATGTCCATATTTAAGGAATATGTTGAAGTATAAACATACCTTTCACTATAAAGTAAAAAAAACTTCGTTTTTTTCCTATATAAATAAACAGTTTGGAAAATATATACCCAACATATAGTTTAAAGCAGTAGTTGATACAAAACATATATACATACTCCCCATTTTACAAACGCTTCTCCGCGTTTAGTTATAATTACAACAAAAAGTGCAATTTACAAAATAAGCCCCAACTACTTGCCCATTAACATTCTCACAAATTACATTTTAAATACACATCCATCTCTTTAGTCCCATCCATTATACTCCCCAGCTTTAGTGATATTATCAACCCATTCCGTTTCTACAAAACATCTATTCCAACTACACAATTCACGACATTCCGCTTCAACTAACCACCCGCCATGGCAAGAAACAATTAAAATACGCTCTTCCAGCCCCATTACATCCCACCCACGCACTATCCCCGATTCAGACGATTTCCACACAAAAAAGAACATTGGTATCTCAATACAACCCACACCTACTCCATTACAATAGGCCGTGGCGATGTATTCCCTAGTGCAGACGATCACGGAAATCCAGCAGATATGCAATCTGGCAACACGAAGGGTTTGAGGACATGACCCCCTCAGTTGCATGTTGTAATCATTAAGAGATGAGGATCGCTTTGTTGAGGACATGCTTAGGAGGGCATTTGGTTGGGATTTCTATTCGAAATGACCTGGGATAATTTTGCGAGATAAGATATGATATATATTATTGCCGGTAATTAAAATCATATAATGGGGCTCAGTTTGAAGAGGGGGCTATGATAAATATGACCTTTAGCGGAAATCTGTATAGATAAGGATGGCTGATTTATTGTGAACTATGCCTCAGTTTAACTATTCATAAGACTATGTTTTCTAAATATTAAATTTAAATCAACTGTAATTAATGTGTTATTATGTATTTATACTAAAAAAAAATATAGTTGAATATTTTACTAATAAAAGACAAGCACAAACTATGTAAATTTAAACACAAAACTTAAAGAATGTATGTTTTGTTTTAAATCTATTATTGCGAACTATGCTGCATTTTAACTATTCATAAAACTATGTTTTCTAAGTAATAAATTTAAATCAACTCTAATTAATGTGTTATTATGTATTTAAACTAGAAATAAAATATAATTGGATATTTTACTAAGAAATTCAAGCAAAAACTAATGAAAATTTAACACTAAACTTAAAGAATGTGTTATGGTTTGTTTGAAATCAATCTTTTAATTAAATTTAATTTCTAAGATCTTTTAACAAATCATTCTTTTCTGTCGTATATGCTTCTACATAATATACTTATTTTTTATAAAAGCCAATGGACATACAGAAATTTATTCTCTGAAATAGAAAGTGTCAGTAATGTTTATGTTTAATGAAAAAGCGCAGACAAAACAACAAAAGTGATATAATATACAAAATTGCACTTATGTAAACATGTTTTGATAAATAACCTCAAATTTGGGTTAATGCTCTAGTATGCAAACAAAACATGAGAATAAATGTTGTCTAGCTTTTATATTCCGAGGAATTTACAAACTTGAATGGTGTTGGGGAAAACGTTTCAAATGCAATGCAATATTAAAGAACGTAGTTACATATATTTTAGAACGTAACAAAATACGGAAGCTTGTTTCTTAGTTTTCATCTGTGACATAAAATGTTAAATATTAAATATGTTCCTTAAAAAAAATTTCAATCACAAATTCGGGTGAGGTGGTTTTTATACTCTTTTGTATAACAATTTATATAACTAAATAATTAAAAAAAAATTGTAATAATTAAATAATATTAATAAAGACTAATAGAGGGATCTTTGAATTAGGTATATACAATGCATCTTTATAAATTACGATATTATCGGTATTATTCTCCAAATTATAAAATCAATATTATTCTAATGAATATAATTTTTTTATAATTTATTCATAAAGACAATTTGTTTCTAATCAAGAAGTTTTTGTATAAATAAGCAAACAAATTTATGTACTAAACTTGGCGAGTTTTGTTTTAGTACAAATTACGTCTTAAAAGATGTAGATCGAACTATATCATCAAAATTCATTCAATAAAATATTTAATTATATATCAAGAGTTATAAAATCCCAAGTACAAAACTTTAGTTAAGAGTAGGATTCATTTTTTTCCTGAGGTACAGATTTGGTGTATAAAATGCAAACTGTAAAAATAAATAATTCGTAGTAAAAATACGTATATTGTATTATATTGCAAATATTAAATTAAAATATGAAACTGAAAACTTCATGTTCTAACTATAAGCTTCCCAATTTGCTTCATGGCCGTAGATACAAAAAAGTGTAAAATGTGTACAAACGTGTAAAATTTGCATCATTCAATAAATTTTGCATCAGGTAATAATACTAAAAACGTTTAACCTTTTCACGTGGGCTTATTTAAAGAAACTTTCCCCTGCATGTGGGCTAGTAATTCGTAGTAAAAATACTTATATTGTATTATATTGCAAATATTAAATTAAAATATGAAACTGAAAACTTCATGTTCTAACTAGAAGCAAATGAACTTCCCAATTTGTTTCATGGCCGTAGATACAAAAAAGTGTAAAATGTGTACAAACGTGTAAAATTTGCATCATTCAATAAATTTTGCATCAGGTAATAATACTAAAAACTTTTAACCTTTTCACGTGGGCTTATTTAAAGAAACTTTCCCCTGCATGTGGGCTAATAATTCGTAGTAAAAATACTTATATTGTATTATATTGCAAATATTAAATTAAAATATGAAACTGAAAACTTCATGTTCTAACTAGAAGCAAATGAACTTATCAATTTGCTTCATGGCCGTAGATACAAAAAAGTGTAAAATGTGTACAAACGTGTAAAATTTGCATCATTCAATAAATTTTGCATCTGGTAATAATACTGAAAACTTTTAACCTTTTCATGTGGGCTTATTTAAAAAAAAATTGTGGACTAATTTCTAAACATGGGTAGAAAATGTCGCTTTGGGAAGCAAGACAAACTGCTCTCAAAGCATTGTGGAAGTACGACTTGCCTTACAATAAGAGACGTGTAACTGTCTGACAGACGGATCATTCACAATAATTCCTCAAAGCAGGTAGATTCGCAGATAGGTCTAGGGTGACTTGCGGGATAGAAAAACTGAAAATCTCGGCTGAAGACAATCTGTAGAAACCATTAGTTAAGACTCATATGTCTTAAACCATGTAATTATATGTTCTGCAGCAAACAGCATACTTCAGACCTCATATGCTTTAAAAAAAAAGGCCGTGGTCAAAATTGTCCCAGCTTACATGTAAAGGTAAAAGTACATTTTAACTAAATTAATAAAGTGAATACTGTCAATTTACACCTTACACCATTTCAAGGGATTTATTATAATCCCGAAAATTTACCAAATATGTAAAACATTATTTTTCTGTTTTTGCACATATATTATTAATTAAAACATATTCATTAACTTACCGATTATATATAAAAAATATGTTTTTATGATAATTATTTTGTTATACATACCCGTTTGAAATTATATATTTTTAAATAAACATGAATGTAAATTAAAGTTTATAAAAAAATACATAAATTAGGCATGGTTCAAGTGCAACGTAAAAAAAATTGCTATTATTTTTTTTATTTATCTTCTTTCATTAAACTGAACCCAGTAATTTTGAAGATTAACAATTATAAACATATTTTTTTTTTGGTTAAGTGAAAATCATTAAAATGTGCCAGCATAGCAGAAGTTTCTCTTAAAGAATTCATATTTTAATCAATCCATCCCTTTCACTCATTTAAACAAGATGTTTCAAAAACTTCAATAAATTTTCTGGAAAGGGAAAATAAAAAATATATATATATATATTTATATTTTTTTTAATAATTTTATTATTTTTTGGAGAAAGTTTATCTAATCCAAAAATAAGAAAAAATATATTTTTCCCAAAAGGCTTTTAATAATTACGTTTGATAGTTTTTTTAAACTTTATATAACGGTATACATTCAAAAATATATAATTCATTACATATAATTTTATAATTTATATTTAATTAAATAACTCATCGTTATTTCTTATTCAATTATAAGAAATTAATATGCATACTATGAAATCAACTAGTAATTACATTTGCTAACCATTTTAATGATTGCATAAAACAATTTTGAAAATAAGATTTTTATAAGTATTACAAGATATGAAATTGAAAAATAAAGTAGTTTTTTTCCAGGCGGTCATATTATTTTGAATTAATGTTTTAAAGCAAAATCAATATAACTTACTTTACGAAATTAAATGAAAATCTTATTAATTAATTTCCAAATAGTTTAAAATATCTTTATTATATCTGAAATTAATGAAATTACAGCATTTTATATTTAAAAATATATAGTAAAATTATTTCCAAAAAAAAAGCAGAAAACTCAAATTAATAAAGTTGAAGTTAATAATTATATATATATTATATCAAAGAGTTAAAAAACAATTAAAATATTTTAGAAACAGGTTCATAAGTATATTATTTTATAAATTTACGATGTATTAATGAAAAGTATTATATGTTCTTTAAAGTAAGTACAAGAGGATTATTACAAATAAAAGATATTTTGTAATAATATTTAATTTAATTAAATTAAAATATAATGAGACTTTATAAATATGTCAAATGTGTTTGGAATTAAACTACTCGGGATTTTGTAAAGAATTTCGGAAATAAAAAAACCTAATTTATTTGTCCGGAATCCAAGATATTTTAATTAAATTCGAGGAATTTTGAAAACTTCGCAGACTTGTAATGTCTAATTTGGAAAGATTAAAATAGAATTTGGTAGTAAGACAATTCTACTCATTATTAGCAATTATTTCAAAATATTTCTTTTTACATTTTGGATATTTTTAACGCACCCAGTGACCCACAAGGTATCAAAATTGTCAAATTGTTTACTTTGCAAGTTTTTTCATTATGTTTTAGAAAATGTATTTGTTGTTTTATAATGTAATTATTTTTAAATAGATAAATTTTAAACATAAATTATTTTTAAAATATTTTTTTTAATTGTTAAATTAATTATTTTTAATTATTAAATTAATTATTTTTAATTATTTAATTAATTATTTTTAATTATTAAATTGATTATTTTTAATTATTAAATTAAATATTTTTAATTATTTTTAATTATAAAATTAAATATTTTTAATTATTTTTAATTATTAAATTAAATATTTTTAATTATTTTTAATATTAAATTAATTATTTGTAAATATTAAATTAATTATTTGTAAATATTAAATTAATTATTTGTAAATATTAAATTAATTATTTGTAAATATTAAATTAATTATTTGTAATTATTAAATTAAATATTTTTAATTATTCAAATAATTATTTTTAATTATTCAAATAATTATTTTTAATTATTAAATTAATTATTTGTAAATATTAAATTAATTATTTGTAAATATTAAATTAATTATTTGTAATTATTAAATTAATTATTTTTAATTATTCAAATAATTATTTTTAATTATTGAAATAATTATTTTTAATTATTCCAATAATTATTTTTAATTATTCAAATAATTATTTTTAATTATTCAAATAATTATTTTTAATTATTCAAATAATTATTTTTAATTATTCAAATAATTATTTTTAATTATTCAAATAATTATTTTTATTTATTCAAATATTTATTTTTAATTATTCAAATAATTATTTTTAATTATTCAAATAATTATTTTTAATTATTCAAATAATTATTTTTAATTATTCAAATAATTATTTTTATTTATTAAATTAATTATTTTTAATTATTAAATTAATTATTGTTAATTATTAAATTAATTATTTATAATTATTAAATTAATTATTTTTAATTATTAAATTAATTATTTTTAATTATTATTTTTAATTATTAAATTAATTATTTTTAATTATTAAATTATGTATTTTTAATTATTAAATTAATTATTTATAATTATTAAATTATTTATTTTTAATTATTAAATTAATTACTTTTAATTATTAAATTAATTATTTTTAAATAATAAATTAATTATTTTTAATTATTAATTTTAATTTATTAAACTATCTGGAATTATTCAAAAATTGTATTATTAAAACATAAATTACTTTTAGTAATGACGGAAAATTCTGGAAAAGACGATCAGAGTGTTAATTGCAAAAGTTATTTATAAAAACATCCTAAAAACACCTTCTGAGAACAATATATTCCGAAACTTAAAATAAAACGTTCTTATTTTAAACGACTATTTAGAAAATATAATAATGAGAAGGAAAAGAGAGGTTTTTTTTATTCAAATCTATTTTTTAGTTTTTGAATATCGTTAACTTTTTCAAATTATCTATTCTTTAACAATAATAATTCGATTAAACATTTTACTCCACTTCAATCTGATTGAATAAAACTAAAAAAACATATATTTTTGTTTCTTATTTGTTCAATGAATTGTATTTGAAAGTTTATTTTCTATAAAAAAGAGGGTTTTTTTTAAAAGAGTTAAATGAGTTTTGGTAGAAAAATTCTCAAACTAATTGACTTTGGTTTACGAAATGCACTCCATTAAACAGAGTACCGATAAAAAAAAGATCAGAGCATAAATTTAAAAATGTGTAATTCATATATAAATAAAAACATACCCATTTTACCCCATTGCATATTTTAGCCTACCTTACCATACTCTTTAGTCAAATCAGAATTATGTAAGAACCCATGAATTAGTAAAGTCAGTATTAATATATACACAATTGCGTATTTCCAATATGGGCTTATGCAATACACATACTTATACAATTTAAAAAATAAAATTATTAATATTGCAATGTTAAAAATAGATACTCAAAAATAAGAAAAATGTACTTCTTTTTTATTACATTCGATGCTAATCATGGCTCCGAATACATAAGTTTCATTTTTGACAGAGATATAAACTCAAAAATGAGTACAATGAGTAAAACTGGATAAAAAAGAACATGCGCCTGCCTATATATGCTGTTTTCCTCATAAATCATTTTCAATAAATCTCAACAATTGCAACCAATATTTACCGAGAATCCAACACAGATCCTCAACCACCACAGTCAAGTGTCTTATCCGCTGTACTACCAGGACAACGTGAACAAGTTATAAACAGAAGGCATGTTAAAAAGGTGTGCCAAATGAATGGAGAGTAAAATAATTGAGTTGTAATAACTCGGTTTTCATTTAAGCAATCGACATCAATTAACGTGGAAAACCATCTTCCGAACGTTTTTAACTTTGTCAGGGCGCTTTGTTAGAATGACATGAACAGAAGCTGAAATTAGCAATATTAAATCACGCTGATAATTTTGGAGAAAATACTGTAACTTAAATTTCAGTACTTGATCGCTCATATACGATAAAAGTGTACTCGACAGAAAGCGAATATGCTCATGTACTCATTTTTAAGCACCTTTTTTTACAGCGTATAGACAGATAATAACTATGTATGTTAGTTAAAAGAGAATTTTATACACTAATTTATACCATATCAAATTCGATCATTTTTTAGAAAATACTGTAACTTAAATTTGAATACGTCATCGCTCATTTACGATGCTGATTTGGTTTGGTTGGTTTGGTTAATTAACGTCGCACTAGAGCTGCACAGTGGGCTATTGGCGACGGTTCGGGGCCTATCTCGAAGGAAAGACCCGGGAACGATGCCTCGTATTTTTTAACCATGGTCAGATGACGAGGACAACACCTGAGCTGGCACCCAACGCCTTCAATAGACGTCGGGACTTTGGACCCCGATCAGATTTATCGTGCACCAGTCCTGTATACACGCCGTTATTTTTTGTGGATGTTCTGGACGACATTCTAGTATTTTGGCAGCAAAGTTGGCAACCCTCCGATCGCAACATCACTATTTTTTACTATTCTTTAGTCTAGTCCATCGCAAGGTTTTGAACCGGAGACCCTTGGATTCCCAGCTGACGCCTAATCCACTCGGCCAACATTTACGATGCAATTGTACCTAAAGAAAAACGAGTATAGTCAGATACTCATTTTAAGTACTTTTTTCACAGATCTTTTACTTTTTGATCTTTACTTTTTTCACAGTGCATAATTATACAAGAATGTATGCATTAGCATGGTTAGTATTAATGTATACATCACGTCTTTTCCAATAGGGTCTGATGTTATAAATATACCTATACAATTTGAAAGTTAAAATTAATACCTTTGGTATTAAATCCAGGAAATTCCAACTAGTTATATACAAATAAATTAAAACCGATATAATTAATAGTACACTAACAATTGCGGTTTAAGTTCTTTCCAAACATCATCATTAACCTAAATGACACATCTTAAGGTATGAAATACCACACTTAACATCACTAACTTACATTTTACAGTTAAAAATTACCTCCATGTGGCATTCCCTCAAGGCCATTAAACCTTATTCTGCAACTCCCTCCCGGGGCTTAATCTTCTAAAAGTCAAATCGTAAAACGCGTTTCTTGAGAAAGATAGATTATCCTTACTTAAATTAAATGCATCCCTCCCTTTTAGATGTTCGCAGGGCAGCTACTTAAAATGGCTGCTCCTTCTCCCTTGAAAGACTTTGGACTTCCTCTGACGGAATTTGAGATTTATGAATGAAAATTAGATTTAGCACTATCAATTAAAATGGAATAAGACCTCTGAGGTTGGATTATGATGTATAAGCGGTGTTAAGTATATCCCTGTTGTTATTGAGGTTACTTAAAATAAGTACAAGTATTTTGATTCTGGTTTGTGAATGTCATTTAATGTTGTTTCAGATTTCGTCGAAATATTTAAGTCCAATTAAATTTTTTCTTATTATATCCAATTAAGGGAGACACAAGATCCAAATCCGAATTAATTTTTTTATTAATGAATTAAGAAACACCATTTTTTATATTATTAGAACATCTTTTTCTGATCAATAACCACATACAAAAATATATTTAAAAAATTTATTTTTGTTATTTTTTGTGCTTTTTAAGCTTAAATATACTTTTTTTTAAAAGCACTACTCTATTTTCAATTTTCAACGTTTTTAAAACATTTTAATTGATTAAATAACATCACGGTATGTACAACAAACGTATGAATATACTTTTACAGATTTAAGTTTTAATAGTTTTCTAAAAAATTATTTTAATTTCAAAACGTAAAACAATATTCAATTTTTTTTATGTTTAATAATTCGTAAAAATATAATTTATAACTTAATTTAAAAAAGCTATTCATACGTTTATGAAACAAATATTAGAGCTTCAAAAACTATTAACAGTTTAGTTTTAAATTAATTAGTTACAAAGCTATATGATTTTAAACGTGACCAAAATGTATAAAAAAATATAGAGAGAGGAAATGACGATTATTGCAGACGAAAAGTGTGTAGAAAGATGATAAATATATGTATATAAACATCTAAAAAAACACATGTTATGTTTATTTAATTGTTTTGAAATTTTGTACACACCTTTTTAAGTACGTATAGCATTGTTTTATGAAAAATGGTTCTCAATTTTTTCGAATTTGGGGATGGGGTCTCCCTTAATAACTTGTATGTATTTCATTTACATGTCATAAATAATACTAAGTAATTTATAAGTACTTATCAGTAAACCAAAATTGTCATTTTCAATACATATATTTTTATTTAATAACAGTGGTGTATTTTAACCCGAATTTATTTCATCGCTGTTAACTATTGAAGAATTTATTAAATATATTTCGAGAGTTAAGTGCGCGCAAATTTAATTTCAATATTCATGCTGTCTAAATTTTTTTATTTCTTTTACATAAAGAAGTGTTTAATTATTTTTTTTGTTTCAGCTAAACTCTGACTATTTTAAACGTTGCATGGTATGTTCTAATCATGCAATTTTTTTTCATTTTTTTTAACTATGTTTTCTTATCCTTAGGTACGCATAAAAATATACTATTAAACTGAAACACCCAAACACTTCTGTGTGTATTCCTTGCATAGTTTTGCATATATTAACTTATTCATTTATGGTTTTAATTCTTGTTTTTTTAATAATTTATCTAAGTACATATACTTTAAAAAAAAAAAACTTCAACATTCTAAGAGTGTTTATAGTCTAGAAATCCTTTAAAATGCTTTATGTATAAATGCACCACTTAATTTGTGTAATTATATGCAGTTGTAAAGTTGTTCTCTTAAAAACTATTCGTTAATTTATACTAACAAGTATTTTTTAAGAAAAATGTATATACAGACAAAAAAAAACTAGTTTTGCGAAAATTTGGATTTAGTAAAAAAAACTTTGTATATTCAATGCATGTAATATACATCGTTTAAAAACAATTGAACAACTTATAGTTTAGATGAAACAAATATTTCAGCAGTTCTGTATGCAAAATAGCTTACAAAATTTTAAAATATACAAATTTAAATATATATATATATATATATATATATATATATATATATATATATATATATATATATATATATATATATATATATATATATATATATATATATATATATATATATATATATATATATATATATATATATATATATATATATATATATATATATATATATATATATATATATATATATACATATATATATATATATATATATATATATATATACTCACGGTCCTTGTCCTCAATAGGTCACATGAGGTATTAAATGAAATAGACTGTTTAGGAGCAGTGACGAATCGTAGTACTATTGGTATTCATTTCATCATTCATCATCTCATAACTATCAACGTTTCTTTAAAACAAATGTGTTTAAAATAATTCATTTAAACGTGTTTTTTTTAAATAAACTGTTCATCATGCTGCCATCTATGAATGACCAGAAGCTTTAAACTTTTTTGATTGTTTGGCTACAAAAAATACTTTAATATATTTCGCTCTTACACAGAATGGGTGTTTATAGAGTTGGGGGGGGGGGCTAATTAATGATGTTACATGTGTCGGTATGTAGAAGTATGGATACTGCGATGGAAGAGAGAGCTCAAGTGCCATTCACATTTTTTAAACATGATTTACCTACTGGATAGATTCCAAATCTTCGAGAATAGTGCAATGTGCAGCTCTAATAAAGGTATAAAACGTTAAACTGACTAACATTTACAACAATAAAATATTGCATTGGAAATCACTTTATTTGCAAATACATTTATATATTAAGACACAAGGTATATAGATACCTACTTTCAAATAAAACTATGAATACATTTATTCAAACCTTTATAACCATCCTCTCACATTTGTTTCTTTTCTTCCTTCTTCCGATAACCAACTTTACCCCAATTCCTTCTCTTCTATTACAATGAAAGAAACAAGTCAAAGGCCCCTCCCCCTTTCCAAAATTGAGGAAACCATCACGATTACAGGGCCTCATTCCGGCAAAGAAAACGGGACAATTCATCCCTTCTCTTTCCGAACCAAAAAGCTGTCCAGTATTTTTCCTTTATAAAAGAACTTTATTTCGGGATCACTCCGGACACGGCCCCTTTCATCTATCCCGTTTTTATTTTCCTTTATTTCATCTTGGATATTTCCAGCGTCGCTTCCATTGTGCATTACGGAAATTCCGGTTTTTGAAATTGCATGGTAGGCTGCTTTTCCCTATTCAAGGGGAAGAAATGCAAAGTTTTAAGATAAGGTTGACTTTTTTTTCCCTTTTTTTGAGTTTTTCGACTTCTCTGTCTCTTTATCGCGACGTAGTCGACGGGGACTCCATTTTTCTTGATTCCCACGACGCAGATACGGGATTCCATTCCGCGTTATTCGTCTTGAGATTCTACACTGAAAGTCCATTTTGTTTGAAATTCGCTTTGTGCTGCTGCTTATGAAAATTTTATTTGATCGGTAAATACTCCATTGACGAATTTGATATAGTACAGGTAACTGCATATTATTTTATCTAACATACATAGTTAATAATATATGTCTATACACTCTAAAAAAAAAGGTTCATAAAATGAGTACATGTACCTACTCGTTTTTCTTTGAGTACAACCGCATTGTAAATGAGCAATGAAGTACTCAAATATAAGTAACCGTACCTTCTCAAAAATCAGCAGTGTGATTTAATATTGATAATATCCTTCGAACATTAAAGGACTGTAGTAGAGCGAATATGACGTCATAATCGTGAAACCAACATCTCAGACCGAATGGCCTCAGGCACGTGACTTCTTTTCAGAATTATGAACTAAAAAATACTCACTATTGGCTGATGAATTGGGAAATGTGTATCAGAGAAAATTTATTAATTGAATAACGTAATTAACCACGTGTCTGAGGCGATACATGTCGGAATCACTTTGATGTTAGCGAGATTATAACATTATGTTTTCTCTACTATGAAGGATCCATGCTCGAAGATAACATCAAATCTATAACATTTAAATCTTTTCCTATAAACCTGAATTTACATTTTTGAAGTTTTACTCGGCGTTAGCGTATAATTATTTTAACAAAGTGATTTAATTAAAATAATAATTTTTATTTCAGTTTATATTAAAGAATTTATAATACAATAATTTTATTAAACAAACTTAAATCTAGAGCTTTTGCGAATAAACAAATTGTGATTATTACATAAATTTTGTGATTCCACATTGTTAAAAATATGTACTTAAAAATTAGTAAAATGTACTCATTTTTGGATGCTTTTTATGCTTCTCGTGATTCCAAATACATAAGTTTAATTTAAAAAAAACATGTTCTCAAAATTGAGTATAATGAATAAAAATAGTAGATACTACCCTACGTATACTTCCTTCATAAATCACTTTCAATGAATATCATCAATTGCAACCAATAATTGCCGAGAATCAAACCCATATTCTCAGCATCGCAGTCCATTGCTCATTTGCGATTTCGCTCATTTATGATGAATTACGATTCAAAGAAAAATGATTGATTCACATACATATTTTTAAGTACCTTTTTTTACAATGCGTGATAACAAATTTCATTTTAGCCTGTCAAAAGATTAATATAAAATCAATTTTATTAAGTCTTTAGATTCTAATTCAGTTATATTAATTCTAAATCAATTATAGTATTTTAAGTAATTTACTCATGTTTCGTGTTTTTGATGCTACTTCTCCAGATTTATTCTAACAAAAATCCAGGAATCCGTCACTAAACAATAATATTGTAATGCCCTTTTTTATCAAAAGTAGGTAACACTGAATATAACCTAAAGGTCTAATTAGACATACAACTGCTACTCCTACAAAAGTATAATTATAGATAAATAAGTATAGATGTATACTGAGTAATATATATATATATATATATATATATATATATATATATATATATATATATATATATATATATATATATATATATATATATATATATATATATATATATATATATATATATATATATATATATATATATATATATATATATATATATATATATATATATATATATATATATATATATATATATATATATATATATATATATATATATATATATATATATATATATATATATATATATATATATATATATATATATATATATATATATATATATATATATATATATATATATATAAATAAGTACAGATATATAAGTAAAGATATATAAGTATATATGTAGCAAAATAAACTATTTGCTATGATTTATAGAGAAATACATGGCAAATATAGAAACACACACCGTATTTACAGTACCAATCCATTCAAAAGTTTATACAACCCTGTGAGATATTTCACCAAACAGAGAAACGCGTTTGAAATCTAATGCAAATTTCCACTTTTCAAAGCACTAAAGTGTGCGGTAATATTCAAATTAGAAAATCTTACTTTGAAGTCTGACAGGAAACTGTTTCTATAGGAAAGTTTCCGGTCGGATGTTTACATATATTTACATTCGTTCGTTTCTCCCCAAAAGAGCTGAGGTGTATTCTAATTGATACGTGTTCTTCTCAGCTTTTTGTCTTTCTTTTTTTATTTTCTGGTTCTTTATAGAATGTTGACGTATGCATTTAGTAGGATTTTCTATGCTATTTGACCTACCTCACTTGCCACGTATAAACAGTTGAAGGTTTGTTTACAGGATGTTTTTTTTATTCTCCCTAAGTCGATCTATTTAACATTTTGACGTGTGATATAACTTGAAAATGTAGGACGAAGTGGTTCGTAGCGAAAAATTGATCTAATGAAAATAATTTAGGGTTAAGTTGTATATGTATGTTAGAGTGGGCCATAATGCAAACATAAACGTAACGAAAACTTGACGGTAACGAAATCAATTCCGAGGTGACAGGTGTATGTAGGTCAAAGTAGACTATGATGTAAAACTAAACGTAACGAAAACTTGACCGTAACGAAATTAATTTCGGGTAAGTAGTATATGTAGGTTAAAGTGGGCCATAATGTAAGCATAAACGTAAAAAAAACTTGATCGTAAAGAAATCAATTTTGGGGTAAGTTGTTTAAGTAGGTCAAATTAGCCTTGATGTAAACCTAAACGTAACGAAAACTTGACTGTAACAAAATAAATTTTGTTAAGGGATGTAGAACGAAATAACCGAAATGTAAACATAAACGTAAAGAAAACTTGAACGTAACGCTTTCAATTTCAGCATAGAGGGTATAAGATAGTCAAAGTGGTCCATATTGTAAACATGACCGTAACGAAATCAATTTTAGGGGTAAGTGGTATATGTAGGTCGAAGTTGACCATAATGTAAACCTAAACGTAACGAAAACTTGACTGTAACGAAATCAATTTCGGGGAAACAGGTATATGTAGGTCAAAGTACCCATGATGTAAACATAAATATAACGAAATCAATTTTGTTAAGGGATGTAGATCGAAATAGCCAAAATGTAAACATAAACGTAAAAAAAACTTGAACGTAACGCTTTCAATTTCAGCATAGGGGGTATAAGAATGTCAAAGTTGTCCATATTGTAAGCATAAACGTAACAAAAACGTGACTGTACGAAATCAATTTCGAGGTAAGGCGTATATGTAGGTCAAAGTGGGTCAAAATGTAAACATAAACAATAACGCAAACATGACTGCAACAAAATCAATTCCAGAGTAAGAGGTATATATAGGGCAGATTGTTCCATAATGAAAATGTAATAGCAACCCAAACATGACCGTAACGAATACCTTCGGAACGCAATTTGATAAGGAGTTCATAAAGACCCAAAATTGCCGTAAAGAAAGATGAGACAAGAAAAGTTGAAGTTTTGTCTTCGTGGGCCAAACGAATTGGAAGTAAGATAATTGAGCTGTAATAACTCAGTTTCCATTTTAACAATCGTCATCAAATAAAGTGGCGAAATTATCTTCTTAACAAGTATTTCAAGTTTGTCAAGTTGCTTTGCTAAAATGGCTTGAACAGAAGTTGAAATTAGCAATATTAAATCACACTCCTCATTTTTCAGAAAGTACGATTATTTAAATTTGAGGACGTCATTGCTCATTTACGATGCAATTGTACTCAAACAAAAACGAGTATATTCAGATACTCATTTTTCAAGGTTTTTTTTTACATTGTAGACGATTTTTTTTCTTCGAGAAAAAAAGGGAAGAAATGCAGGGTAGAAACGAACTGATGAATAATATTCTTTTTAAACACGTGTGAAATCGCGGGAAACAGCTAGTTTGCATTTAATTAAATATTAGAAAATATTTTATATAAACTACCTTGTAATTTAAATATAGAGTGTTTAATATATTACTCATAGATAAACTATATAAACAGCAATGAACAATATTGAGATTTTCCAAAGCTTTGTCATACCGCTCCATTCAAATAAAGTTAAACATGTGTTTTCAATCATATTCCTTACGCTTTTATGAAATACGCTAGGTAATTTCAAAGTTGATGATATTGTGAAATATACTATTTCCCTCCGTCCTTGGAAATTTATTCACTATGAAAAGTAAATTAAATTTCAAATCTTGTATGCAATAGTTATATTATTTAGTGAACTAACAAAAGATTGTTAAAATGAATTTGAGTCGTTGTTTAGATAGCTTAAAATTTCAACTAACGAATTTGATCCATTTTATTTATAATATTCGGAAAGTCAATACAGATTTCGTGGTAGCGATATAATAATATTCATGTATTCATTGGTTAGGTCTTAAAGTATTTATACCTTCATATTTAATTATATATATCTTAATGTTTAATTTTGAAAAATTATTCTAAAAAATATAGATAGCGATATGGGATGCAATATTTATATATATATATATATATATATATATATATATATATATATATATATATATATATATATATATATATATATATATATATATATATATATATATATATATATATATATATATATATATATAGAGAGAGAGAGAGAGAGAGAGAGAGAGAGAGAGAGAGAGAGAGAGAGAGAGAGAGAGAGAGAGAGAGAAAAGTACAAAGTTAAACCAGTACGATATATAGACGATTTTTGTGTATTTAATGAAAATAGCTTCAACGATATTTGGTATATTTCTCCCGAAGAATTAAAATTAATTAAAACTAATACAAACAGTAATAGAGTTAATTACCTGCATCTTGATATTTCAATTATTAAAAATGACAAAATTATTATTGGATTATGTGACAAAAAAAAATAATTTTGCTTTAATGTTATATCTTTGATGGATTGGTCCTCAAACATAAGTAATAGGGTACATAGAATTATTATTATTTCTTATTTAAATCGAATCCATAAAATATGCAATTCTAAACAGGGTTTGGTTTCAGAGATTAATACTCTTAAAAACAAACTAAAATTAAATGGTTTCCCTAGTGGTTTTGTAATTTCAATCCTTTTATGCTTTCAATCCTTGATCTTTGTAAGGCGGAAGTAAAGGCATTGATTTGTTAAATTTTTGTTTTATGTCTTGTTAATTTTTTTTGTTTTATGTCTTGTTAATTTTTTTTGTTTTATGTCATATATAATTGTTTAACAATTTTATGTTTGCTGTATTTTAATTTGCATTTTGGCAACGTCTGTCTTCTTTTGTGGGTTGTTTGCTTTTTGTTTGTTGTCTTATTTCGTAGTTCATTTCTGCTTTTCATTTGGATTGTTGCTTTTCTGCTTCAGCAGGCGTCGGAGGTCTGGCTAAGTTTCGGATATATTTTACACTTAGCCATCAGAAACGCCTGCTAGCCATTGTTGTTCTTATCGGCGTCCTTGATGAAGAGAAAGGAATACTTTGGCATGTATATTTCATATTTTGTAATGTATATTCTTGCTTCTTATATATATACTAGATTTATTATTGTAAATTATAAAAAAAAATATATCTAAACGTTCTTCGCACTTTAACTAGCATAAGTAGATCAGAAAACACAAAATAGTTGTACTTGTGAAAATAAACTCATATTTAAAAAAAAGCTTATTAAATTATTATGCCATTATTAAAATCCAAAATAAATTTTAAGTCGCAATCAAAAACATGTTTTATGTATTATTATTTTTAATACTCCATTGTTATCAAAAATATGGAAATTTTCCAGTTAAAAAATATATGGTATATCTTAGTTATAGCAAATATTTATGATTATTACTTTGTTATAAATACTTTTTCGCAACATTATTGAAAAAAAAAACTGTTTTCCATTAAAAATAAAAAAAATCCATTAATTTAAATTCTACAAGGAGACTTTCTACTTTGTTTAAACTTTCCACATTTCTTTCTGCATCCAAAGGCATTCCTGTTGACACTGGTAGCCAATTGAGAAACTCCAAAAGGAGATTCAGCCTAATGCATTCCGCGAAAATCTCACTTTCTTTGTCACTCTCCCTTTCGCATTGATAAAAAGAAAACTGTGGAATTAGAGATCCTAATGAGAGTCCCTTCGCTCGCTTCCCTCAAAAGACTCACGGAAACTGGGATGGAGAAAGATAAAGAAGAGAAGAAAAGAAGAAGAGTAGGCAAAGAAGAGAAGAAAGGAGTGTCCCAGTGATTCTTTGTCGTCGGTGGCTGTGCAAATTTGACGAGCGTGGGGAACCGGTGATAAGGCTTGTTTCTTAAGCGCCCGCTTTTCTTGATAGGTTAAGCCTGAAGGAAGGGAATATATTACGGATTGGTAAGTGGAAAAGTTTGACAGTTCCCGTGTTTATAGGTACTAAAAATAGTAAATTGTACTCAATTTTGAGTACATTCGATGCTTAACATAACTCCAAATACATAAGTTTCATTTTTGATAAAGATATACTCAAAAATGAGTAAAAATAAGTAGTTGCTTGCCTACATAGGCCGCCTTCTCAAATAACTTTCAATAAATATCGACAATTACAACCAAGACTAACTGGAATAGAACTGAGATCGCCAAGCACCGCAGTCCAGTGTCTTATCCATTGTAATACTAGGGCCACGTGAAGAATAACAGAAGAAATGTTAAAATAATGTGCAAATTAGACGAGCGTGGGGAACCAGTGATAAGGCTTGTTTCTTAAGCGCCCGCTATTCTTGATAGGTTAAGCCTGAAGGAAGAGAATATATTGCGGATTGGTAAGTGGGAAAGTTTGACAATTGCCGTGCTTATAGGTACTAAAAAATAGTAAATTGTACTCAATTTTGAGTACATTCGATGCTTAACATAACTCAAAATACATAAGTTTCATTTTTGATAAAGACATACTCAAAAATGAGTAAAAATAAGTAGTTGCATGCCTACATAGGCTGCCTTTTCAAATAACTTTCAATAAATATCGACAATTACAACCAAGACTAACCGGGAATAGAACTGAGATCGCCAAGCACCGCAGTCCAGTGTCTTATCCATTGTAATACTAGGGCCACGTGAAGAATAACAGAAGAAATGTTAAAATAGTGTGCAAATTAGACGAGCGTGGGGAACCGGTGATAAGGCTTGTTTTTTAAGCGCCCGCTATTCTTGATAGGTTAAGCCTGAAGGAAGAGAATATATTATGGATTGGTAAGTGGAAAAGTTTGACAGTTCCCGTGTTTATAGGTACTAAAAACAGTAAATTGTACTCAATTTTGAGTACATTCGATGCTTAACATAACTCAAAATACATAAGTTTCATTTTTGATAAAGACATACTCAAAAATGAGTAAAAATAAGTAGTTGCATGCCTACATAGGCTGCCTTCTCAAATAACTTTCAATAAATATCGACAATTACAACCAAGACTAACCGGGAATAGAACTGAGATCGCCAAGCACCGCAGTCCAGTGTCTTATCCATTGTAATACTAGGGCCACGTGAAGAATAACAGAAGAAATGTTAAAATAGTGTGCAAATTAGACGAGCGTAGGGAACCGGTGATAAGGCTTTTTTCTTAAGCGCCCGCTATTCTTGATAGGTTAAGCCTGAAGGAAGGGAATATATTACGGATTGGTAAGTGGAAAAGTTTGACAGTTCCCGTGTTTATATGTACTAAAAATAGTAAATTGTACTCAATTTTGAGTACATTCGATGCTTAACATAACTCAAAATACATAAGTTTCATTTTTGATAAAGACATACTCAAAAATGAGTAAAAATAAGTAGTTGCATGCCTACATAGGCTGCCTTCTCAAATAACTTTCAATAAATATCGACAATTACAACCAATACTAACCGGGAATAGAACTGAGATCGCCAAGCACCGCAGTCCAGTGTCTTATCCATTGTAATACTAGGGTCACGTGAAGAATAACAGAAGAAATGTTAAAATAGTGTGCAAATTAGACGAGCGTGGGGAACCGGTGATAAGGCTTGTTTTTTAAGCGCCCGCTATTCTTGATAGGTTAAGCCTGAAGGAAGAGAATATATTACGGATTGGTAAGTGGAAAAGTTTGACAGTTCCCGTGTTTATAGGTACTAAAAACAGTAAATTGTACTCAATTTTGAGTACATTCGATGCTTAACATAACTCAAAATACATAAGTTTCATTTTTGATAAAGACATACTCAAAAATGAGTAAAAATAAGTAGTTGCATGCCTACATAGGCTGCCTTCTCAAATAACTTTCAATAAATATCGACAATTACAACCAAGACTAACCGGGAATAGAACTGAGATCGCCAAGCACCGCAGTCCAGTGTCTTATCCATTGTAATACTAGGGCCACGTGAAGAATAACAGAAGAAATGTTAAAATAGTGTGCAAATTAGACGAGCGTGGGGAACCGGTGATAAGGCTTGTTTCTTAAGCGCCCGCTATTCTTGATAGGTTAAGCCTGAAGGAAGAGAATATATTACGGATTTGGTAAGTGGAAAAGTTTGACAGTTCCCGTGTTTATAAGTACTAAAAATAGTAAATTGTACTCAATTTTGAGTACATTCAATGCTTAACATAACTCAAAATACATAAGTTTCATTTTTGATAAAGACATACTCAAAAATGAGTAAAAATAAGTAGTTGCATGCCTACATAGACTGCCTTCTCAAATAACTTTCAATAAATATCGACAATTACAACCAAGACTAACCGGGAATAGAACTGAGATCGCCAAGCAACGCAGTCCAGTGTCTTATCCATTGTAATACTAGGGCCACGTGAAGAATAACAGAAGAAATGTTAAAATAGTGTGCAAATTAGACGAGCGTGGGGAACCGGTGATAAGGCTTGTTTTTTAAGCGCCCGCTATTCTTGATAGGTTAAGCCTGAAGTAAGGGAATATATTGCGGATTGGTAAGTGGAAAAGTTTGACAATTGCCGTGCTTATAGGAACTCAAAAAAATAGTAAATTATACTCATTTTTGAGTACATTCGATGCCTAACATAACTCTAAATACATAAGTTTCATTTTTGATAAAGACCTACTCAAAAATGAGTACAATGAGTAAAAAGGTAAATGCTTGGCTATATAGGCTACCTCCCCAGCAAAAAAGTCAGCATAAAACCTTCATCAAATTTTTGAAATTAAAAGTTTTATGCAGGAAAACTGCAGTTTCTTTGAAGATCTATAAAATTAAAGGTTTTTGTTTTAATATACTTCATAAAAACTGTAAAAAACATTTATAAAAACCTGCAAAAAACCTTTAATTTTTAATCATGAAGGGGAAATGCAGATATTTTAAAGGCTTTATGAAGAAAAATTAAAAATTTAAAAAAACTGCAGTTTTTTGTTTCAATATCCTTTATAAAATCTTCAATTTGACAATTTTGATGAAGGTTTCATGCTGATTTTTTTTGCTAGGTTCTCAAATCACTTTCATTAAATATCGACAATTACAACCAAGACTAACCGGGAATAGATCTGAGATCGCTAAGTACCGCAGTCCAGTGTCTTATCCGTTGCACTACCACGGCGACGAGAAAAAGGTATTAGCAGAAGAAATGTTAAAATAGATATGCCAAAAGAATGGGAAGTAAGTTAATTGAGTTGTAATAACTCATTTTCTATTTAAGCATTCAACATCAAATAATGTGGAAAATCATCTTCTGAACAACTATTTAAGGTTTGTCAAGTCGCTTTGTTAAAATGGATTTAACAATTAGCAATATTAAATCACACTACTCATTATTGAAGAAGTATAATTACTTAACTTTGAGTACATCGTCGCTCAGTTCCGATGCAATTGTACTCAAATAAAAACGAGTATGTTCGTGTACTCATTTTAAGTACTTTTGTTTTACAGTGTAGTATATCAGAATCCTATAAACTTAATCTAAATTAAATATAATATTTGCAATATACTAATACAATGTTAAAATAAGTACTTAAAAAGAGATAAATGTACTATTTTTTTATTATATTCGATGCTTATCTTCGCATGGAATATATATTTAAATTTTGAAACAGACATGCACTCAAAAATGAGTAACAATTTATAGATGCTTGCTTACAATGGCTGCATTCATAAATCACTTAAAAAATATATCGACAATTACAACCAAGACTTACCAAGAATGGATCCCAGACCATCAGGCACCATGGTCAAGAGCCTTATCGTTAAACTACCAGGGCAATATTAAGAAATTATAAATAAAAGAAATGTTTAAAAAAATGTGTGCCAAAAGAATGGGAAGTAAGCTAATTAATATGTTGTAGCTCAGTTTCTATTTAAGTAATCGACATCGTATAATATGGAAAAACATCTTTTGAACAACTGTTTAAGGTTTGTCAGAGTTCAATTGAACAGAAGGTGAGATTAGCAATATTAAATATAATTTTTAATTTTTGAGTGAGTATGGTTACTTGTATTTTAGTATGCTATACGAACGTTTACGATGCAATTGTACTCAAAGAAAAACTCGTTTGTCCAGGTACGCATACATTTGAATTGTTTTGGAAAGTTCCATAATTTTTAAGAAATTTTATTTAAAACCATCTGGAAGACAACATATGTATATATATATGTTCGTGTATCGTTGCTTTTTCCAAGGAATAAACATTTTTTAACATTTACTAAACATTTTTTAAATTAAAACCATTAGAAGAACCTTAAAAGTAATTGCAAATAACAATTTTTTTTAACTCTTTAAAAAATCAATGTGTATAAAATATAAATTAAACTTTCTGGCAGTGAACATAATAAACTGAAAACTTCATTAGTTTTATTTCTCTTGCAGAGAAATAATAGCGGCAACTATAAATGTATATTTTAAATTACCTACAGTGATGTGTGCTAATATCATTTACATGTGGGCAGGGACAACATGTGTCCTATAGACAATTGAGATCTAGTGGTGGGCCTGGGACGATTTCCAACCAATGACTATGGAAATAATTTTTAAAACGCATGGAGTCTGATGTATGCTATTTGCGGCATAACAGGTAATTACAACATTTCGGCTTGATGACGTTTCGCTAATGATTTCTATAAATCAGGTGCGCATTTCAGAATTTTGGCACCTGAATAAACCTTCCCCTAGATAAGCGTGCTTTGAGGAATGATTGTTAATGATCCCTCTGTCCGACAGTTACACACCGCTTATTGAAGACAAGTAATCTTTCCACAGAGCTTTGGGAACTCTTTCTCCATCCTCCTAAAGCAAAATACCCGCCCCTTTTTTTAACACTTTTAAGAATTATCCCACAGTCAGTGCAACTTTTCTGTTACGGTGCCCATGTGAAAAGGTTAAATGGATATTGAAACATTAAGAGGAAAGTTCAAATATGATAAAAATAAGTTGAATTTCGAAGCAGAAAGCCAAGGCATGGAAGAAATATGAACTTAGTGATCGTCAGGTCAAATTCTTAGTTAAAAAGAAATGTTATTTGCAGGCAAAGAGCGGAAGTAATAATCATAGGAAGTGTGGAAGGACGCAATAGTGACCTTGAAGTCATCATGCACATGACCACGTGTAAACTGAGGTTAAAGACTGAGCTAGAGGATAAATCTTAAGGTCATTTAGAAAACACCATGTTCACTATTTTTAGTATGTGACTATTTTATTATGTATTTTAGTAATAGATATATTAATAAGTGAATAGATACAACGCAAAATTATTTGATTTAATATTTGAATAAAATATTTTAAGAAAATCACTAAAAAAACGTTGCTTGACTGTAGAAACATATTTTTATACTCCAGTTAGCTACGTATAAAATTACATATTACTCTTCTTTTACTCCAATTCGAAAGTACTAAAATGTAAACAATATATCTGTTTACCCTTGTTAAGATGTAACATTTATCTTCTCACATCGATTTTTCTCAAAATGTCATTTTTTGTGTTTGATGTACCTTTTTACAGAAACTTTCAATTATATACACGCAAATTTTGTACATATGCTGTACATATACTCAAGATTATACTTAAATGATCTTTTAAAGATTATTATTTTTTTTAAATATATCTTTTCTCTAAAAAATTGGATTTTTTAACGCAATTGGAGTGACTTTTATTAAAAAAAAAATATTTTATCTTTAAAAGATCATTTCGGTAATGTAAAAAGTGTAGCTCTAATTTACAGAGAAAAAATTTCAAGCCTGTGTCAATAGCACATTCTGAAAAAAATCGAAAAATAGCAATTTAATAATGTAAGTATAATAGGTTCCGATTCCCCTTAAAAAGTGAACGCATGATTAGAACATATAAATATATATGGTAATATGAAAATATAAATTATAACTTCAATATATAGATTTTTCCAGTTTAAGAGAGGCTAAGACCCCAAATCATAATTTTTTTATTAATGAATTCAGAAATACCATTTTTTTCATCATTAGAACATATTTTTCTGAACAATAACCAACAACAAAAATTATATTTTAAAAATTATTTTTTATTTTTTGGCGTATTTTAAGCTTAAATAAACTATTTTAAAAAACACTACTACTTCAATTTTAAATGTTTTTTTTTAAATTTAAATCGATTAAATAACGTCAAAGTATATTCAACAGAAGTATGAATAGACTTTTGAAGAGTGGTGTTCAAATTCTGTTCATGAACTTATTTTATGTTCACAACCTAAGAAATTTTCAAATTTTTATGTTTAATAATTATTAAAAAAAATATTTATAACTTAATTTAAAAAAGAGATTCATAAATTTGTAAAACAAATATTAAAGCTTCAAATTATTAACAGTTTGGTTTTAAGTTAATTTTCCACAATGCCTTAGCATTTTAAATGTCATCAAAATTTTAAAAAAATATTTTGAATAAATGTAAGTTGCAGACGAAAAGTGTGTAGAAAGATGATAAACGATATATAAACTTCTAAAAAAAACATGATCTCTTTATTTTACTGTTTTGAAATTGTTTACACACCTTCTTAAATATGTATAGAATAGTTTTATAAAACAAAAATTAGCATTTTTTTTCGGAATTGGGGGCTCGGGTCTCCTTTAAACACAATTGTCGCATTCTTAAATAAAAAAAACATTGAATTAATTCTATATATAATTACCTGTTTTCTTTAGAAATTGTTCATTAATTTATCACAAGCCTAAATCAATAAATTTGTTGTTTTTTTACATTGTGTTCTAAAATGTACATATAGAATTTCCTAATATCATGTAAACGTTATTTTGATACCCAAAATATTTGCTTTGAAAATAACGACGATTTGCATATTTTAAGATACATTACGGATGTATACCCTAAATGTATTCACAAAGACGTAATAAAAAAAATTGCAGTAAATGATATAGAGTGCCCTATTTTTTTTATTTACCCTTACGTCTAGGATGTAGACGTAAATAACTTGAAAAAACTATTTTTCCTGCATTCAAATAAGAAAGTCGTTCCTTTCATTGGGAATACCGTCAAACGGAAAGGGAGGGTTTCAAGCACTGTCAGTTTTTTGAGCGCCACTTTAAATGCGAAGTACGATTTCCAATGTGTTTCTGTCCTTCGAATTCTTTGGATAGAGAATTGCAATGTTTAGCTATTCAAAATCTGTACTGTCCCTACAGTTTCAAGCGAAATATTTTATTTAAGGAAAATATTGAAGTGATGATATATACTGCATGCGTCTTTTTAAAAGATTTACAATATAATTTAATTGTAAATATATATATATATATATCCAGACTACTAAAGTTAATTTGAAATATTCAGTTTATAGGGTGTCTTAAACAGGGAATTGATCATTTATACCTTTATTTATTTTAAATGTAATTTTAATTTATTTAAAGAACTATTTTAAATATTAAAATGTAAATTACAAAATAAAAAATCAATTTTCTCAAGTAGGCTGAATGTCAGGCAACCTGACAAATGTAGAAGTTTATAGTTTTTGCAGTATAATTGGACTTATAGCAAAAATAACATACAGTTTGTTGCTTAAATTTCCGTATAAGACAATGTGGTAGTAGGTGTTTGTTTTGTACATAATACATACATCGAAGTTTTGTGCATACAGTGTTTGTAGAAATACATTGCATTGAAAGAGAGCGGGAACAAAAAATACTTCAAATTGTCGTTTTTGAGATTTTTACATATTTTAATTCCCCAATTAACTACCTTTAAAATGACATATTACTTTTTTTACTCCAATTAGAAAGTAGTAAAATGTAATAAAATATATTTATATATTTGTTTTTTTCATGTGGACAGGTAACATTTGTATGTCTTCCCAAATTCATTTTTCCAAAAATATGATTTTTTTTGTGTTCGATGTACCTTTTTGCAGAAACTATTCATTATATATGTGCAATTTTTTACATATACCAAAAATTGCACTGAAATTAGCTTTTAAATATTATTTGTTTGTTTGTTTGCTTGTTTGTTTGTTTGTTTATTTATTTATATATATATTTTTTTTATGTATGTATGTATGTATGTATGTATGTATGTATGTATGTATGTATGTATGTATGTATGTATGTATATATGTATGTATGTATGTATGTATGTATGTATTTATTTATTTATTTATTTATTTATTTATTTATTTATTTAATTATTTATTTATTTATTTATTTATTTATTTATTTATTTATTTATTTATTTATTTATTTATTTATTTAAAAATATTTTTCTACTAAAATTTACACAATTGAAGTGACTTTCCTTAAAAAATATTTTAATCCATAAAGTTTTCTATAAAAACACATTTTGTTGACTTAAAAAAAGGTCTATAGTTTACACAGAAAATAATTCAACTCTATACCTATAAGCACATTACACAAGGTACTTTGAAAAATTGTAATTTAACAATTTCGGTATAATATATTCCGACTTCTCTTAATTGTCCGGTACTGCAGTACGGAGTGCACTTAAAAGAATCCATCAACAGTTGCCTTTCAACACTTCAAATATTTATGTGAAAAACAGAACAATATTTATATTTTACAGGATCTTGAAATAACACTCAATAATTTAAAATAACGCATATAGGCATGAATGTATAGTAAAAGAATTGTGTATAGTAATATTAACAGAGCTTACTTTGCTTGTACAAGATTTTACTAAATATATGATACACTAAAATTTTAACCCTCAGACGCTCATGGACGGGATACCACGTCGAAGGTTCTCCAGTTTTTCCATCATAGCATCCAGTTTTTAAACTCATAAAAATACTCTTTTTACAATGTTTTTAAAGTATAATTTTTTTAAGTTTAACTTAAAAGTTATTTCTATATATCCAATGAATTAAAATTTCGGTACACATTTCAACGTGCACGCTTAGGAAAATATATTTAGACTTTTCAAAAGTTAAAGCATTTTTGTCATTTATAAAATATCGTGAGGGTCAATGGGTTGAAACTCTTACATTTTAAAATAATATGAAATATTTAATTATAAATATGTTTGAAAACAAATGTAGAATTTTACATACCAAGTACTTAAATTTGTAAAACAATAGTATACAATACACTAATATTTAAATTAAACCAATCCCCCAAAAAATTAAACCATGTTCTTTTTAATAGTTAATCAATAGGGGGAGGGGATTTCGAATGATATCTCTATAAAATTAACAAATATTTCAAAACAATTTGTTATAAACGAGATATAACTATATTAAAATACAAATGCAACTTTAAAATACGCAATAAAAATTCTTGAGATTTGAACATGTTTTGCGAGATACATCTCCTTTCATCAGCAGAAATGAAATGAAAGACTTCTTCATTTCTGCTGATGAAAGGAGATGTATCTCGCAAAACATGTCCAGAGCTCATGGATTTTTATTGCGTATGTTAACCTTGCATTTGTAATTTAATATTCTTTACGCAATGTTATATAGGACGATTTTGTATCACAAGACACAAATACCTTTCACTGAATAATAACTTACAAAAAAGTAAATAGTGTGTTCAATTTTTAGAGGATGAAATCATATTGCGTATACAAATATATATAGAATAAAAAACAACCATAAACTTCAAATAATTTTTAATATATCTCCCAAAACATGAAAAAAAAGTAACCAGAAAATCTCCCACTCCGAGTAATCACTATTAACTCCTACTTTTCCAAAATGTCCACACTTTTTCCCTATCCGAAACTCCTTTGTTAGAGTTCCCTGTGGGACTATGTGGGTTTTCAAGAGCTTTTGCGCTAGAGTCTTGATTTAGGGAAAGTGAATACATACTTATAATATCAATTATGTGCCCATCTCTTAGAGGATTAAATCATTTATAAATATTTTGCGTATACAAATATATATATATAGAATAAAAAACTACCATAAACTTCAGAGAATTTTTAATATATCTCCCAAAACACGAAAAAAAAGTACCCAGAATATATCCCACTCCGAGTAATCACTATTAACTCCTGCTTTTCCAACAATCCCACACTTTTCCCCTATCCGAAACTCCTTTGTTAGAGTTCCCTGTGGGACTATGTGGGTTTTCAAGAGCTTTTCCACTCTTAAGTCCCGCTTTCGTGAAAATAAATAAAAACTTATAATAACAATTATGTGTCCATCTTTTAGAGTCTTAAATCATTTAAAATATATATTGTGTATATAAATATATATAGAATAGAAAACAACCATAAACTTCAAAGAAATTTTAATATATCTCCCAAAATCCGAAAAAAAGTAACCAGAAAATCTCCCACTCCCAGTAATCACTATTAACTCCTGCTTTTACAAAATTTCCACACTTTTTCCCTATTCGAAACTCCTTTGTTAGAGTTCCCTGTGGGACACTGTGGGTTTTCAAGAGCTTTTCCACTCTAAAGTCTCTCTTTAGGGAAAGTGAATATAAACTTATATGCTTCTAAACTTCTAATTTTTTTATATATATATATATATATATATATAAAATATATATATATATATATATATATATATATATATATATATATATATATATATATATATATATATATATATATATATATATATATATATATATATATATATATATATATATATATATATATATATATATATATATATATATATATATATATATATATATATATATATATATATATATATATATATATATATATATATATATATATATATATATATATATATATATATATATATATATATAATTATATAATATATATAATTTAACTAATGTAATCTTTGGTCAAAACCGACAAAACATAACATTAGTTAAATAATGGTTAAAAGAGAAATAATACTTGGGCATAAAACTTGGTCTCTAAATTGTTTATATAAAATATTTCAATAAGAAAGGAAAGTGTTGGAAATATAATATTAAAAGTTAAAGAAAGCAAACTTGCAGTTTCTATATTTTGCTCATCCTTCAGAGGATGAACTAAAATTATATTTTTTTATATATATCTAAAAATAAAGATTCCATAATAATTTTTAAGTAGTAGCAATCGAAGTGTAAAGGAATTTTTTTATTTAAAGAAAAAAAAATATTGTCTAAATTGTAGTTCTAAAAATCCTGGAATTCAACAAATGATAAAACATTTTGCAAATAAGTTATCTGATAAATTTACTACTTTTTTTCAATAAATAAAATAGTTCACATTGGGCATTAATCGTAAAATACTTATGTGTCGATTCATTTTGTATCGCATTAATTTTTCTCTGAAACTTTCCATTAAACTAAGCGGAGTTCTATATTTATAATATATATATATATATATATATATATATATATATATATATATATATATATATATATATATATATATATATATATATATATATATATATATATATATATATATATATATATATATATATATATATATATATATATATATATATATATAAATATATATATAATGGCAAATATATTTCAATGACAATGTGAAACTAATAAATTCTCGAATTTCAATTGCTAGGCGTACGAATCTCCCATAATCGTGAATTGTTCTAATAATAAATCTATTGGTTCTACAGAATGTTTATTCAACGAGTTCGATCGAAAAGTTAAAATTAAACATTTTATTTCAATATTATCATAGAATTACCAACAATAAATGTTTACATTGCAACTAAATTTTTCGTAATACAAATTGGTAGCTTTTTTTACATCAAATTTAATTAACGGATCTGTAAACAATGTTCTGCCATATTTAAATGGAAGCATTTGTCCAAGCTTACTGAGGGTGAGTAATAAGCTTACCATAAAAGAGGGTTTATAAAACGTATAATTCTTGCCTTATTAACGATTTGACCATCACCTCATCATAACTTAAATTGTATAATATATTTACAATAATGGAGACTATTCCTTTTATAATTGCAATCCAATAATACATATTAGGAGGCTCCGCCGATTCTACGTAATCATCTTTGTCTCTTACATAACGACAAAATACAAATACGAAGCAATATATTTTTGTAAACAAACTGATGCTGCCATTCCGTGAAGAGAAACATAGCGTTTTTCGATCACCTCGTAAGATAATTATATATGTAGATTTTAAAAAGGATTAATATAGAAATAAATCAAGGAACAGCTGTTTCCCCTATTAAAGAAAACTTTAGAGGTTTTCATAAAATATGCATTTAGTTGCAACATTAACCTTTATATATAGTATCTTTATATAGTAAGTTATGTGTTTAAGAGAGCGGCATATTATCGCAATTAAAAAATCGTAGGTAGTTTATTGAATTGTATGTGTTTTTAAATAACACAATTATTCGAAGTATTATGCAATTCAATGATATAATTAGGTTATATTAATATATTTTACATTAATTGTCACAAAACTTTAGATGTGAATATTTCTTTAGAAAAATTTCATTATAGATATTATTAAAAATAAAAAATGTCACAGCACCCCCCCCACCCCTTCAAGTATATATATATATATATATATATATATATATATATATATATATATATATATATATATATATATATATATATATATATATATATATATATATATATATATATATATATATATATATATATATATATATATATATATATATATATATATATATATATATATATATATATATATATATATATATATATATATATATATATATATATATATATATATATATATATATATATATATATATATATAGTATTTTAATTTAAAAGTATTTTTAAATTAAAAGTATTTTTATTTCTAGAAGTATTTTTAATATAGAAATATTTTAATTTTAGAAGTATTTTTAATTTTAGAAATATTTTTAATTTTAGAAATATTTTTTATTTTAGAAATTTTTTAGAAAATTATTAAAAAAATTAGCACGACACTTATTCCAATTCATCGATAGTGAGCGTGATTAGTTGTGGTAGGTGAACAAAATTGGGGCGTTTACACACATTTGACACTTAGGTTCGCTTAAATAAATCGTACCATTATAATTGAAACATATACTTTTTACTGCTCTGTATCTGCCTAAATAAATCAAGAAAATCCATACAAATCTAAAAAAATACTCTGTAATAAAAAAAAATTATACTCCTGACGGAGCAAAACGAATTAAGACGTGAATGAATTTCAATATATTTGAGCAATTCACATAAATTATAAATTTATAAAATATGTCGATGTTGAAATATTTGGTAAATCTAAAGCAATAAATGGTTTCTTGGAAACTATATCTATTCAATTAATAAAATACATTATAAATATAAATATATAAATGCAGACATTGCAAATATAAAGCAACCTATTATGAACAGAAAATAACTTTACAATTATAGCTTTTTTCCACATCCATATAGTTATTTAATATTGCGTTGTTTTTTATTACATAAAAGTTTAATTTAATTGGACCGTAATGAAGCAAAAAATTCGGATTAACGTTTCATATTACTTTTTAACTTGCAGTTAAGTTTCATAAAAATATTTATTTGTTAATATTTTTTCATTGAAAAGACATACCAATCATTACACAAAACATGTATTACGTATGGCTTAAAAAATAAATCATTCAAACGACATCTAACGATGAAACTCTTCTAACAAAGCACTGCATTGGGAAATTAGTTATTTTAATATACCATTCATCTTTTTTAATGGAAACCCTTTCCAATTTGTCATTTATTATTCATGTGGGAATATAGTAAGATTTGTTTAGGTTTTATCATGCAAATATATAAGATTATGTTACTCATTAATTCAATTATTATTTAAATTGGAAGGCATGTTTTATTGTTATATTAATTTAATTGCATGGACATAAAAATACTGTATTATTTGAAAACATTCAGCAATGTTGGAATATTTCGTGTATAATATTATATAGCATTTATTATTTTAAATGCAAAGGCATTTATTTATACATCATTCAAATTGAAAAAAAAGCATTCGATTTCATATTATTTCAAGCTGAAAAAATACTAAAAATACAGAAGGGGAAAATATTTTAAAAACATCATTTATTATCGGAAATTAATAAGGTTTTATATTGTTACTAAGTCAGTATCTCTCTCTCTCTATCTCTGTTATATGCTTACTAAGTATGTCTTATGTTCTTACTAAGTATGTCTTATGTTCTTACTAAGTATGTCTTATGTTCTTACTAAGTCAATGTCTCACTATCTTATATTCTTGATAAGTCAGTGTCTCTCCCTGTTATATTCTTGCTAAGTATGTATTATGTTCTTACTAAGTCAGTGTATATCTCTTATATTCTTAATAAATCATTGTATCACTCTTTTACATTCTTATTAAGCCAGTGTTCCTCTACCTCTGTTATATTCTTACTAAGTTTGTGTTATGTTCTTACTAAGTCAATTTCTCACTATCTTATATTCTTGCTAAGTCAGTGTATCTCCCTGTTATATTCTTGCTAAGTCTGTATTATGTTCTTACTAAGTCAGTCTCTCTGTCTCTCTCTCTATCTCTCTCTATCTGGTATATTCTTACTAAGTATGTATTATATTCTTACTAAGTCAGTGTCTCTCTCTGTTATTTTCTTACTAATTATGTATTATGTACTTACGAAGCCAGTGTCTTATACTATTACTAAGTTAGCGTATGATTTTTGACTAAGTTAATATCTTATATTCTTACTAAGTCAGTGTCTCTTTCTCTCTTATATTCTTACTAAGTATGTCTTATGTTCTTACTAAGTCAGTGTCTTATATTATTACAAAGTTAGCGTATGATTTTTTTGACTAAGTTAATTTCTTATATTCTTAAAAATGTGTATATAGGGTTGTTGTACGTTAAATCTGTCGGGGCTTAAATATCCTTACGTTAATCGTAGTGTGTTGGGGTTGTGTTGTTCTCGCCACTTGTCTATGATTAAATATTACGATGTAGCGTTTGTAGGTCTTTTTATCTGGAATAATGTCAATACTAACAAATATATATGTAAAGTGACATTAATTCAATCAACTGTATTCTTATTTTTCAAAAAGGTAGTAAACATTTAAGGAAATTGTACTTACATATGTATACCACTTTCAGTAAAGCAATTTTCACGTGTTACTACTGTGAAGTAGCACCGCTATTTAAAACATTGTCGAATCGGTTTTAACACCTTTAATGAAAACTATCCGATGAAAATACACTTTTAAATACCGCCCGTACTGAATTAGTATTTTACATCACAACACACCAAGAAAAATCATCTTCTTCTGAATCCCGGTTTTTCCTCAATCCCACAGCTTGTGTCGCGAGACTATATTTTTTATATCACTTTTCGCCGAGATGAGAAGACCATCCAGTTAAGTCTTTATAATACCTACTATTGCTGGAAACTCTAACTGTCTGAACTCTCACGGACATTACTATAAACTCCTTTTCATATAGGTTAACAGTGACACCTAAGTCTACTATTTAATCGAATCTATGGAAATCCTCTGATAGTGAACAATTAGAATATCACTTACTCTTCGGTACATCGCTGTTCTTGTATAGATTTTAAGTTAGTTATTAAGTCTTATATTTCCATGCATATTTTCCATCACTCACTATTCGATACAACACTGTTTTTGTATATATTTTAAGTTAGCTATTAAGTTTTGTATTTCCATGCATATTTTCCATCACTCCCTCATCGGTACATCACTGTTTTTGTATAGAGTTTAAGATAGTTATTAAGTCTTGTATTTCCATGCATATTTTCCATCACTCATTCTTCGGTACATCACTGTGTTTGTATAGATTTTAAGTTAATTATTAAGTCTTGTATTTCCATGCATATTTTTCCAGGTACGCCTCTACATGTGGGCAACCACCCATAATTGTTGTAAAATTGTATTCTTAAAATATCTTATGTTACAAATATTTCGAGCGTGCTGCTCACACTCAATAAGTGCTGGATATTTACGAGTACAAAATGTATATGGAGAAAATTCACAACAGGTAGCCCGAATATCCCTCGGGACAGGACGGGCCAATACAAATATTACCTACTATAAATTTATAAACTTATTACCGCTGTTCATTTACGACTTTTAGTAACATTTTTACTTCGAATTTAGACCTCAAAAATTATTTACATGTTTTCTTAAACTTAATTTAGAATTAAATTATGGTCCCTGTAACACAATCCCTTTTATTTTAAAGTGTAATTTAAAATTCACTTAACATTAATAAAACACTTTATGCCAACCAATTTAAAAACATCTATTATTACACACAAAACCATAAAAGTACAGTTTTAAACAAATAACGTAACCACATTTTAAACCACATAAACAAATACACATAATTAAAACATTAAGCTGAAAACATACTCTTTTCAAACTCTTTTGCAAGACATTTATGTACGCATTAGAAATAATTCTCCGTAAAAAAAAGCACGTCCATTCTCCATGAATATTTTATGTATAATGTCGTACTTCATACTTAACTGCGATTAACGAACGAGTTAACCACTAATTAACACAAAACATCATCAGGAGATTTAATTAAATGGCGGAGTTTTAACTAATTAAACATAAAGTTATCTCACTCCAAGGGCCAGGTAAATAATTAACCACATATGTTTGCTCTACCCCGAGAGTGTCTCACTAAAAACTTAAATTTAGTTCCTATTATTACGGGGCATAAACGAAACGGCTAAAAATTGATTTTGCGTTTATCACAGGTAACTAAGAACATCATTGAACGCTTTATTGGGGTATTAAATTTTATGGCACCCATTTCAGGTTTGCAGAAGTCCGCAGGATATAACTTTCAAGTTTATGTATGAACTTAACCCCGCCGCAGCTCAGTTTTAGTTATTTACTAGGCCTAAATTAACCGATGGTTTTCTGTTTTACATCATAAAGTAGCGTTGAAGATCCGCTTGGGAACAATACATTGTTACAAATTGGATTATCTCATGTAAATTAGGGAGTCGCGAATTTAGGGTATTTCTACTTGTCCGTGGGGGATATTTAGATTAAGTTGTATTTATTTTGTATTATTTAAGCTGTATACATATTTTGATTACATATTAAGCTATTACATATTTAGATTACATATTCAGCTATTACATATTTTGATTACATATTAAGCTATTACATATTTTGATTACATATTAAGCTATTACATATTTTGATTACATATTAAGCTATTACATATTTTGATTACATATTAAGCTATTACATATTTTGATTACATATTAAGCTATTACATATTTTGATTACATATTAAGCTATTACATATTTTGATCACATATTAAGCTATTACATATTTTGATTACATATTAAGCTATTACATATTTTGATTACATATTAAGCTATTACATATTTTGATTACATATTAAGCTATTACATATTTTGATTACATATTTTGATTACATATTAAGCTATTACATATTAAGCTATTACATATTTTGATTACATATTTTGATTACATATTAAGTTATTACATATTTTGATTACATATTTTGATTACATATTAAGCTATTACATATTTTGATTACATATTAAGCTATTACATATTTTGATTACATATTAAGCTATTACATATTTTGATCACATATTAAGCTATTACATATTTTGATTACATATTAAGCTATTACTTATTTTGATTACATATTAAGCTATTACATATTTTGATTACATATTAAGCTATTACATATTTTGATTACATATTAAGCTATTACATATTTTGATCACATATTAAGCTATTACATATTTTGATTACATATTAAGCTATTACATATTTTGATTACATATTAAGCTATTACATATTTTGATTACATATTAAGCTATTACATATTTTGATTACATATTAAGCTATTACATATTTTGATCACATATTAAGCTATTACATAGTTTGATTACATATTAAGCTATTACATATTTTGATTACATATTAAGCTATTACATATTTTGATCACATATTAAGCTATTACATATTTTGATTACATATTAAGCTATTACATATTTTGATTACATATTAAGCTATTACATATTTTGATTACATATTAAGCTATTACATATTTTGATTACATATTAAGCTATTACATATTTTGATTACATATTAAGCTATTACATATTTTGATTACATATTAAGCTATTACATATTTTGATCACATATTAAGCTATTACATATTTTGATTACATATTAAGCTATTACATATTTTGATTACATATTAAGCTATTACAAATTTTGATTACATATTAAGCTATTACATATTTTGATTACATATTAAGCTATTACATATTTTGATTACATATTAAGCTATTACATATTTTGATTACATATTAAGCTATTACATATTTTGATTACATATTAAGCTATTACATATTTTGATTACATATTAAGCTATTACATATTTTGATCACATATTAAGCTATTACATATTTTGATTACATATTAAGCTATTACATATTTTGATTACATATTAAGCTATTACATATTTTGATTACATATTAAGCTATTACATATTTTGATTACATATTTTGATTACATATTTTGATTACATATTAAGCTATTACATATTAAGCTATTACATATTTTGATTACATATTTTGATTACATATTAAGTTATTACATATTTTGATTACATATTTTGATTACATATTAAGCTATTACATATTTTGATTACATATTAAGCTATTACATATTTTGATTACATATTAAGCTATTACATATTTTGATTACATATTAAGCTATTACATATTTTGATTACATATTAAGCTATTACATATTTTGATCACATATTAAGCTATTACATATTTTGATTACATATTAAGCTATTACATATTTTGATTACATATTAAGCTATTACATATTTTGATTACATATTAAGCTATTACATATTTTGATTACATATTTTGATTACATATTAAGCTATTACATATTAAGCTATTACATATTTTGATTACATATTTTGATTACATATTAAGTTATTACATATTTTGATTACATATTAAGCTATTACATATTTTGATTACATATTAAGCTATTACATATTTTGATTACATATTAAGCTATTACATATTTTGATTACATATTAAGCTATTACATATTTTGATAACATATTAAGCTATTACATATTTTGATTACATATTAAGCTATTACATATTTTGATTACATATTAAGCTATTACATATTTTGATTACATATTAAGCTATTACATATTTTGATAACATATTAAGCTATTACATATTTTGATTACATATTAAGTTATTACATATTTTGATTACATATTAAGCTATTACATATTTTGATTACATATTAAGCTATTACATATTTTGATTACATATTAAGCTATTACATATTTTGATTTCATATTTTGATTACATATTAAGTTATTACATATTTTGATTACATATTTTGATTACATATTAAGCTATTACATATTTTGATCACATATTAAGCTATTACATATTTTGATTACATATTAAGCTATTACATATTTTGATTACATATTAAGCTATTACATATTTTGATTACATATTAAGCTATTACATATTTTGATTACATATTAAGCTATTACATATTTTGATCACATATTAAGCTATTACATATTTTGATTACATATTAAGCTATTACATATTTTGATTACATATTAAGCTATTACATATTTTGATTACATATTAAGCTATTACATATTTTGATTACATATTAAGCTATTACATATTTTGATCACATATTAAGCTATTACATATTTTGATTACATATTAAGCTATTACATATTTTGATTACATATTAAGCTATTACATATTTTGATCACATATTAAGCTATTACATATTTTGATTACATATTAAGCTATTACATATTTTGATTACATATTAAGCTATTACATATTTTGATTACATATTAAGCTATTACATATTTTGATTACATATTAAGCTATTACATATTTTGATTACATATTAAGCTATTACATATTTTGATCACATATTAAGCTATTACATATTTTGATCACATATTAAGCTATTACATATTTTGATTACATATTAAGCTATTACATATTTTGATTACATATTAAGCTATTACATATTTTGATTACATATTAAGCTATTACATATTTTGATTACATATTAAGCTATTACATATTTTGATTACATATTAAGCTATTACATATTTTGATTACATATTAAGCTATTACATATTTTGATTACATATTAAGCTATTACATATTTTGATCACATATTAAGCTATTACATATTTTGATTACATATTAAGCTATTACATATTTTGATTACATATTAAGCTATTACATATTTTGATTACATATTAAGCTATTACATATTTTGATTACATATTTTGATTACATATTAAGCTATTACATATTAAGCTATTACATATTTTGATTACATATTTTGATTACATATTAAGTTAGTACATATTTTGATTACATATTTTGATTACATATTAAGCTATTACATATTTTGATTACATATTAAGCTATTACATATTTTGATTACATATTAAGCTATTACATATTTTGATTACATATTAAGCTATTACATATTTTGATTACATATTAAGCTATTACATATTTTGATCACATATTAAGCTATTACATATTTTGATTACATATTAAGCTATTACATATTTTGATTACATATTAAGCTATTACATATTTTGATTACATATTAAGCTATTACATATTTTGATTACATATTTTGATTACATATTTTGATTACATATTAAGCTATTACATATTAAGCTATTACATATTTTGATTACATATTTTGATTACATATTAAGTTGTTACATATTTTGATTACATATTTTGATTACATATTAAGCTATTACATATTTTGATTACATATTAAGCTATTACATATTTTGATTACATATTAAGCTATTACATATTTTGATTACATATTAAGCTATTACATATTTTGATTACATATTAAGCTATTACATATTTTGATTACATATTAAGCTATTACATATTTTGATTACATATTAAGCTATTACATATTTTGATTACATATTAAGCTATTACATATTTTGATTACATATTAAGCTATTACATATTTTGATTACATATTAAGCTATTACGTATTTTGATTACATATTAAGCTATTACATGTTTATTACATGTTTTGATTAAGTTATTACATGATTAAATGCCAATTCCTTTGTGTTATTAAGTGCTTTTTGAGTTTCTTTGTTTATGTCTGTAATAATGTGTTGAATTTAAGTAGGATGATGATAAAGTTTGATTTCAGTAATTAAATAGAAAAAAATGGGGTGTGGCTGTGTTAGAGCACATTATGGAGGATATTGCGTTAAACTTTATTTCCGCTTTTATAAATGGGGATTAGTCGCCAAAAATCACGAACACATTATAAAGATAATCAGTAAGTTTCGACTAACTCCGTGATTCCCATCCGCATCCCATACATATTTTGCTTAATTTAAAAATTTAGCAAAAATCTGTGCTTTTTTTCTCATTTAATGTGACAAATATTTGTCAATCGTGCTTTTCGTCACAAAGTATGGTTCTAAAATAGTAACAAACAGTTTTTTTCCTGATATACCACGAAAATGTTTTTCAAGATATATCAATTTGAAATAAAATCAAATGTAAATTTAATTGTAATTTGTTGTTATATTAAAAGGATAATTACCAACTATACTTATAATACTGTTTGCTATTTATTTTAGTATTATATGAAATATTGATTGCAAGTAGTTGATATAAAAAAATAGAAAGCAACTAAATAAAATTTTAAAATCTTTTTTTAGAATAAACGATATATTAAAAAAAATAAAAAAATTATATTAAAAAAATTTTGTTTAATTATTTTTTAACTAAATTTATAATTAGTTTTTTTTAATATTTATAACAATAAATTATAGTTATTAAAAGTAAATAGTTATTATAATCTGAAAAGTTAAATTTTTGAATTTAGTTTAGAATCAGGATTTATATTCCGAATATGTATTCATATATATTTATTTATTATTTTCTTACTGTGCAACGTTATTTTAGATATAAGTATAAATATATAATTTATAAAACCAAGTATCGTTTTAAAATAATAATATCAAAAATGCATTGAATACAGCACATCTGTCTGAAATAGTTAATATTAAATTTATTATTGTATATTATTTTTAAAGTACATTAATTGAAATGTTTTTACTGTAAATTAATCAAAGTAAAAAATATAAAAAAATATTCATAAAGGAAAAGTTAAAAAAAATATATTACATCCCAGCAAAAAAAAGTCAGCATAAAACCTTCATTAAAATTTTAAAATTGATTGTTTTTGTTTCAATATCCTTCATAAAAACTGTAAAAAAGCTTCATAAAAACCTGCAAAAAAGCTTCAATTTTTAATCATGAAGGGAAATTGCAGATATTTTAAAGGTTTTATGCAGGAAAATTAAAAACTTAAAAAAAACTTCAGTTTTTTGTTTCAAAATCCTTTAAAAACCCTACAAAATACCTTCAATATGACAATTTTTATGAAGGTTTTATGCTGACTTTTTTTGCTGGGATGTTTAATCAATATAAATATTTCTATAATAATAACACATTCCAATAGGCTGTTTCGAAGCATTTAATGAGAAATATCAAATTCCACTTCACCTGTCATATCCAATATTGTAATCTGGGAAAGTTTGGAATACTGGAAAGTGCAAAGTAAACTGTAGACGCATTAAAAATTAATTGCACGCAATCTTCACAGGCAAAAGCCCGGGAAACTGTGAGAAATAATTATTAAACAGTTAATTGCTTTTCAGCGTTTCCCTTGTGCAAGAATTCGACAAATTACGGAATCTGTAAGAAGTGAAATTTAATTTCCTGATTCTAAGGCGAAATAAATTATCAAAGAAAGCAGAGGAATTTAATTTACTTTGTTTTTGAAACGGGAAATTAGATTCTCATTTAATTCCAATGCATAATCTGAATAAATATTTAATGCATTTCATTCGTTATTTCTGGCATATTGAGAATATCTTCTTGGAATAATTTCACTGAGATGGGATGTTTTTTATTTGTAAATAGTTATTATAAACAGGCGTAGTTTGTTTGTTGAATTCCTTTTTCAAGTTTGTTTTGATTTACCCTCACTATTTTATCATCACTTTTTAAAAAAATGCTATTTTTATATAAAGTTGCATTTCAATAACCATTGATCAAATCCAAAATATTAAATATATATTTGCGAATAAATATGTACTTTTAAAAAATATTTTTTCAGGTTTATCTCTCAAATATGTGCGAGGCCTCCGTGGCCGAGTGGAATAGGTGTCAGCTGGGAATCCAAGGGTCCCCGGTTCAAGACCTTGCGATGGACTAGACTAAAGAATAGTAAAAAGTAGTGATATTGCGATCGGAGGGTTGCCAACATCGCTACAAAAATACTAGAATGTCGTCCAGAACATCCACAAAAAATAACGGCGTGTATAAGGGACTGGTGCAAATTTAAATCTGATAGCGGTCCAAAGTCCCGACGTCTATTGAAGGCGTTGGGTGCCAGCTCAGATGTTGTCCTCGTCTTCTGACCAATGTTAAAAAATACGAGGCATCGTTTCCGGGTCTTTCCTTCGAGATAGGCCCCGAACCGTCGCCAATAGCCCACTGTCCTGGTCTAGTACGACGTTAATTAACCAAACCAAACCTCAAATATGTGTACAGAAATAAATTTAATTGCAAAACAAGTCACCATAGTTTATAGAAAATATATTAGCAACGTTAAATCATAATGCTTCTTCCTTTGCGAATACTTATATTTGAGTACGCCATAGCTCACTTACGATGCAATTGTACTCAAAGAAAAACGAATACGTCCATGTACTCAGTTTTGAGCAATTTTTTTTATTGTGTATATGGGACGGGAGCGAAATATTTCAAGAACATTGATTAAATATCGTTTAATTGGTTGTCCTATGTTTTACGTTTACTCTCATTATCGCATATCAGTATACTCAAAACTCCACCATATAATCTATTATTACCATAAATTTGAATTGCAAAACAATCAGTTATAGAAAATATATTAGCAATATTAAATCATACTGCTCCTTGATTTACGAGATTACTTAAATTTGAGTACGTCACTGCTCATGTACGATGCAATTGTACTCAAAGAAAAACGAGTACGCCCATGTACTTATTTTTAAGCAATTTTTTTTTATTGTGTATATGGGACGGGAGCGAAATAATTCAAGAACTTTGATTAAATACCGTTTAATTTGTTGTCCTATGTTTTACGTTTACTCTCATTATCGCATATCGGTATACTCAAAACTTCATCATATAATCTATTATCATCATAAATTTGAATTACAAAACAAGTCACCATAGGTTATAGAAAATATATTAGCAATATTAAATCATACTGCTCCTTCTTTTACGAGATTACTTAAATTTGAGTATGTCACTGCTTATTTACGATGCAAATGTACTCAAAGAAAAACGAATACGTCCATGTACTCAGTTTTAAGCAATTTTTTGTATTGTGTATATGGGACGGGAGCGAAATATTTCAAGACCTTTGATTAAATACCGTTTAATTAGTTATCCTATGTTTTACGTTTACTCTCATTATCGCATATCGATCTACTCAAAACTCCACCATATAATCTATTATCACCATAAATTTGAATTGCAAAACAAGTCACCATAGGTTATAGAAAATATATTAGCAATATTAAATCATACTGCTCCTTCTTTTACGAGATTACTTAAATTTGAGTACGTCACTGCTCACGTACGATGAAATTGTACTCAAAGAAAAACGAATACGCCCTTGTACTCATTTTTAATAATTTTTTATTGTGTATATGGGACGGGACGGGGGAAATATTTCAAGAACTTTGATTAAATACCGTTTAATTAGTTGTCCTATGTTTTACGTTTACTCTCATTATCGCATATCGATATACTCAAAACTCCACCATATAATCTATTATCACCATAAATTTGAATTGCAAAACAAGTCACCATAGGTTATAGAAAATATATTAGCAATATTAAACCATAATGCTCCTTCTTTTACGAGGTTACTTAAATTTGAGTACGTCACTGCTCATGTACGATACAATTGTACTCAAAGAAACGAGTACGCCCATGTACTCATTTTTAATATTTTTTTATTGTGTATATGGGACGGGAGCGAAATATTTCAAGACCTTTGATTAAATACCGTTTAATTAGTTGTCCTATGTTTTACGTTTACTCTCATTATCGCATATCGATATACTCAAAACTCCACCATACAATCTATTATCACCATAAATTTGAATTGCAAAACAAGTCACCATAGGTTATAGAAAATATATTAGCAATATTAAATCATATTGCTCCTTCTTTTACGAGATTAATTAAATTTGAGTACGGCACTGCTCATGTACGATGCAATTATACTCAAAGAAAAACAAGTACGCCCATGTACTCATTTTTAATATTTTTTTATTGTGTATATGGAACGAGATGGGGGAAATATTTCAAGAACTTTGATTAAATACCGTTTAATTAGTTCTTCTATGTTTTGCGTTTACTCTCATTATCGCATATCAGTATACTCAAAATTCCATCATATAATCTATTAACTCTTATAAATATGCTTAAATTACACTCATTAATCATCCCCGAATTACCCCACCATCACCATGAAGGTCAACCCCCCCCCCCCCCTCCCCAACAAAAGACCTCACAGGGTCGTTAAAAGCGATGAGGGGGGATCATCAAACACCTCATTTTACGATTGATCCCGGCCCCTGCCATTTGAATAGCTTATCACCACCGCAAGAAAAAATGGGCAAAGGAGAAAAAAAACAAGATATCGGATCGAAATTGTATCGATCTGAGGGTGTTTCCTAGGGCAAAAAAAAATGCCCTCCTTGACAGAGGATAACATCCGGGCCACCGGACAAGTACCCAAGAAAAGAACCCGATGAAATACACAGCGAAAAAGAAGAAAAATGGCCTGATTCTCCTTTTATTTTTCCACCATCCCCCTTTCTCCCTTTCAGTATTCTTCTTATTTTTATCTCTCATATTTTCCCTTATCCCCAGCTTTTTCCTTTCAGTAAACGGATGCACATAGGCTTTGCGAAGTCTGGATTCTGTTTTTTTTTGTGTAGGGGGGGGGAGCGATTGGATGATGTATGATTGCCCGTGGGATTATGAAAATCGTCTTTTTAAGCCTGTTCCCTCCCTCCTTTTTTCGGAAAAAGTTGTTTTCTAATGGGGATCCCACTTGCGTTTTCTAAACAAGCTGATAACAAAGCGGATCGGGGTTTTCTGCATGCGAGATGGATCGTTTTGGGAGAGGGGGTAAAAATACCGCGGATATAGTCTTTACTGCGAGTGGGAACGATTTGGGTTGGGTTTCGGGTGCATTCAAAATAAACGTTTTTATTTGTGTTTATATCGGTTTGGGATCCGTGAATGTAAGATTGTTTCAATATTTTCATCCATTAAATTCATATTTCGTAACAACTTAAAAAATAAAACACTGCTTGCATATGGAACTAAACAATTTTGGTTTTTTACAAACATAAAATCCTTACTTGTTTTGTGATTTCTTTTAATGTTATTAAATTATATTCGCATATACCACTGAGCTAAAATAATAATAAAGATTGGAGCGAGTACTTACGCTGATTTACAGTGCCGCGATGATGCATACTATTCGGAAGAAAGCTTTAGAAAACATTCTACCTTCGCTTTGCGGGAGTCGAACATGACGTCACAGAATTATTTAAAACTGATTTTATCGGTTACTTTTATGTTCTTTTTCTTTGTTAGTGAGAAAGTAAGTATTTCAAAACATTTAATGCATAACATGTTATTTATTTTTAAAAGCCAGAATTTTTTAAAGCTACGAAAACCTACCCCTGCTCAGAAAGGTGTAAAGTGGTTGCGCACTCACAGTCTTCTTTCCAGTGTTTATTATTATTTTAGCTCAGTGACATATGCACCGCAAAAGTTAATTGTGCAAAGGTTTAAATAATATTACACTTTATTCTTCCGTATTTTACTTGGATTTTGTTTCAAAAAAGAAACTAACGATCCCAAATTCTGTTCTATCATCGGAAGGTGATATCGCTATATCACCATTTTGGAAAAAAATTACATGTTCTCATTTTAAATGTACAATAGTTTACGCGCCGTAATTATATTCTTACAAATACATAGCATTTAATTTTTTAAACAATTATTTATGTGTGACTTTTAAGGTGAACATACACATTAGGAAATAAGGAGATCAAGCAAAAATTACAAAATACGTTTTTGCTCTATATTGTCCCCCTATTCATTGCATTTTCGATGATACAAAAATTGTAAAAATATTCCAAAAACTTTTATTATTTGCAAAGTGGTATTCTAAAACCTTGCCTGCAATGGGAATATATTTTGTGAACTGTCAACTTAATTTCTGAATAATTGTAATGTTACCATATGTCACTTCATTCTAAACATGATAACTGTAGTTTCCTTAAACATTTTACTGAAAATTATTTTATCCATTCAACTTTATATTAGTTGTGGAATGTTACGGATCTCAATCGTAAAAATTCGTTAAAAAATTAAGTTTTAACAGAATTTTAAAAATGGAAATTTAAAAAAAATTGGATTTTTTTTAACTTTCAAGGTAATGAAATATTTTTATAAAACACTTTTACATGCTACATACTTTTTGTAGATTAATAACCTTAAGAATGGTACTATCAGTAATTTCGAACACAAAATATGCTTCTTGATCAATTTCAACAAACGTTTAGTTTGGGAATATATTTTGCTAATTAGCTATATACATGCTAATTAGCCAATAAACTGTTAATTAGTAATTATCTTTTGATTTAATTCAGAGTTTTTTTATGACTCATCGTGAATATTAAAGTGGTTTCATGAAAAAACTAGATTTTTAAAACTATAATTAAAAAAAAATCAAGTATATGCGTACACTTTAATAATTTTTATAATAGTAAATTTAATAAACACATTAATAATTGATAATTAAATATGCTAATATAATTAGTAATTTTTTATGATTTCTTAATATATTTTAATATAAAAAAAACTAACTGGATTTAGCTTAACTTTATGCAACAACAGTCTTATCAATTACATATGAAATGATAATTTTATTTCTTATATATCACCATTTTTATACAATCTAAACCATATTTAACCTTTCCTATATCAAACTATTTTTAATAATGTAAATTAATGAGATATAATTTGAATTATAAACTAAATCACAAATTCGAACTTCTTAGTTTAAGCTTACCAATTGTAAACGTAACATTCTTATTTAAGTAATATATAACACATCATTAATTCATTTAACTTGTAAGACTTACCTATAAAAAAAGTTGAGACAAAAATTTAAAAGTACATTCCAACTGTTGATCTGGATAAAAACTAATTTTCCACTTAATTAAATGTGAAATCGCATTAGCACACGCCTAACGGCAGATTTTATTAATTCCAACCTAGACTTTTATAACTCCACGAACAAACGAATTTTAACGCTTCCAGAGCATTAAATTCGAGTAATATTTTTATATTAATTACACGTGAAATTCTTTTTTCCATGCCCAACTATTTTTTAACTGAAAGGAATCAGCGGCAATGAGTTTATTCAAACAACGGGGCGTAATCAGTCATAAATGAATGTGCTGATTATCACATGTTTTTTAATGAGTTAGTTTTCTTTTGATGGAATAAACTATTCGTAGTTTAGTACTACAATTGTGATATCAGTGAAAGAAATATAAAGGGCAATATAAATGACATGTTTTAACGTAGCTGTATAAAAAATTGTAATAAGTAACATTTTCCTATAAATAGTCAAATACAAATGTTAAAAACAAATGTAAGTAAGTGTTTATGTTAAATTGATCTTATAAATATATCACAATTAAACAATTAAATTATTATCTAAGTTTTTCAACTCAATTTAATTAAAATATATGTTATATATATATATATATATATATATATGGTAAAGGAAAAGTACGTATATTAGGATAGGATTAGGATAGTAACTACCAGTTAATAATATATTTTATTAACTGGTAGTATATATTCAAATCATCAAAGTACGCATATTAACAATTCTTTGAGAGTGGCAACAACATTATGTTTTAGTGTAACAGCAGTTTTTAGAGCCATATCCCAAAGTATAAAGTCATAAATATATCCCCATAATGAAATATTGTTTTAATTTAAATTATTTGAAAACATTTGGAAACCATCTGTTACTAAAAATACGGGGTATGAGAAGTATCTTTACAACTTCGTCATTGAGTAACACCTAAACGAAATATGAAAGCTAAGTCTTGTTGCCCATTCAAGTAACAACACCACATGAAGATTTAATTGTATGAAATTGTTTTCCAAACAATTGCGTACAATTATTCAATTAAATAAATTATTCAACGCACCATTCCAAACCATTTAACACACTGAGCTTTCTTTTGAAGATGGGTTATAGAGAATAATCCTTACAACTGTGACACACAATAAAACTAAAAATATATAAGATATCTAAGTTATTTTGTTTCAATACATGTAACTGTAACACATTAACTGTTATGTGTAAGTAGTTTTTTAAATATATTTTTTATTTAAATATTTTGTAAATTTTTTTAATTGACATATTTTTGTAATATTTTTTTAATTTAAATATGTTTTTAATATTTTTTAATTTAAATATTTTTTTTATTTTTTAAATAAAAAAAAATATTTTTTGAACTTTGCACTCACATAAAACTGTATGTGTTGTTGTTACATACACAGTCAGCATAACTTAGCTAACATAGTTCATTTAGGTTTCAATGAATGTCAAATTAATAAATATATCCCGGTATATAATATTTTATATTATATTGAGTGCGAATGTGTGTATAAAATATAAATTAAAATATAGTTACGACGAAACTATTTTTTCAACTTTGATGTTAATTTGTCCTTAAAGGATATTAAAGTATAAGCTGACGTTTTTCGTAAAAGATCCGTTTATAATTTAGTTAATTCTAAATATAACTTAAAATATACAACCCGAACTGAACCCACGTACATATTTCTTTAACCATCAAAAATATCAACCAAACGTAAGCAAACTATCCACTAAATGAAGCATAACCAAATGCAATTATTTCGAACAATTACCACTGTTATTAATCCCCCAGTACAATCCCATGCAACTGAGGATAATTACAACAAATATCCCGTTTCATCATTAATCACAAGACACGTCATTTGTGCCATGCTATCTTATTCGACCCCTTCGCATTTCGTGTTTGAACTTGTTGATTACCATCCTGTCATTGGGATATTAATATTAGGGGAGAAATGCAACAGGAAATTATTTGGGAAGTGCAGGGAAGGAGTAAGATGAAGATACACCAATCATTGCTCTTGGATACGTGATTGTATCTTGAGGTACTCTGTTAAGAACTTATATTAAGGTGCATTCGTTGTTTCACTAAAAGGTATACATCAATATTTGGATTTTAAAATTAACATAAAGAGGTGGTGACGTATTTTTGGGTTTAATGATGTAAAATGTAATGCACATTTTCATACTTATATTTTATGATTAGAAATATGGCCGGGGTAGCTCGTGTCCAAGTTGCAAAGGGAAATTTGTTAAAAAATGGTAATTAACAATGAGTTCTTGAAACTATTTGTTTTCTTTGAGTACAATTGCATCGTAAATGAGAGACAAGATTTAAGCAACCGTACTTTCTTAAAAATTAATATTGCTATTCGTTCCTAGCTACATTGTAAAAAAAGTACTTAAAAATGAGTACATGAACGTATGCTACAATTGCATAATAAATGAGTAATGGCGTACTCAAATTTAAGTAATCGTACTTCTGCAAAAATTAATATTGCTATTCGTGGTTTGCTACATTGTAAAAAAAAGTACTTAAAAATGAGTACATGAACGTACTCCTTTTTAGTATAATTGCATCGTAAATGAACAATGGCGACTCAAATTTAAGCAACCGTACTTTCTCAAAAATTAATATTGCTATTAGTAATTTGCTACACGGTAAAAAAAAATCTTTAAAAATGAGTACATGAACGTACTCGTTTTTTTAGTCCAATTGCATCGTAAATGAGCGACGCCGTACTCAAATTTAAACGTACTTTCAAAAAATTAGTAGTGTGATTTAATATTGCATATCACAGCTTCTTTTCAAGCCATTTTAACAAAGTGACCTGACACTCTTAAAATAGTTGTTCAGAAGATAGTTTTCCACATTATTTGATGTCGATTGCTAAAATGGAAAACGAATTATTACAACCCAATTATCTTTCTTGTCTTTTTTTTAGCACACCTTTCCAAAACGTTTTCTGTTTATAATCTATTCACGTCGCCTTGGTATTACAACGGATCAGGAACTGGACTGCGGTTCCTTAGGATCTGGGATCGATTCCCGGTAAGTCTTTGTTTGTAATTGTTGATTTTTATTGAAAGTGATTTATGAAGCCAGCCTATATTGGTTAGCATTTGTTTACTTTTGAGTACATGTCTTTTTTTTTAAATTGAAACATATATATTCGGAGCCATGATAAGCATCAAATGCAATGAAAAATAAGTACATTTTACTTATTTTTGAATACCTATTTTTAACAGGGAAATTTGCGTGATTTTTTTTTGTTAGCGTAGTCAGTCGCATATCACTCTCTGTGCAGGGACCGACTTACAAGCTTAGGGGCCCAGGGCAAAAGAACAATAGGGGGCCCCTCGACGTAATTCAAAATAAAACTGCTAAATTCATGCACAAGCACACAATACAAAATGACGTAATCAGTCAGCTTTAATGCAAATATAAATATATTTTTTTAAACTACAAATTTTCTTCTTTTGAGAACTTGAATTAACGTTAATGATCAATACTGCAACAGTTTTTTTTTATGCGTTTCTAGTTCTGTTCTTTCTTTTTAGCTTATTTTTAGTTGAGCCAGATTCGTATGTTCTACCCATTTTATAGCTAGCAAATCCCTAATGATTACAATATTAGGAAATTTGGTATAGGAAAAAATTATCCGTAAACGACAAATCTACGTGCGATTAGTAAACACAGCTTGTTTATGGTCTTGGACCTTGGTCATTAATTTAATTTTACTAGTGATCCAAAGCACATATCTTTGAAAAACGCGATGCAAAAGGTGACATACATCATGAACGTGCTGAAAAGTGAAAATGATTTAATTGGGTAAAATAATATAAGTTTTGCAAAACAATTAATTTAAAAAAAAAAAATTGATGAAAATAAATATAATTGATTTTTAAAAAATTCGGTAGTAAATTTTTAATTTTTTCACATAAATTTAGCATTAAATCATTTTGGGGGGCCCCTTTAAAATGGGGGCCCTGGGCAAGTGCCCCGAATGCCCTCCCGTAAATCAGTCTCTGTCTCTGTGCACTGTGAAAAATAAGTTTTATCAAAATATAGATTTATTCAATTACTTTGAGTAGTTTTCGAAATAACTAAATCTAGTACTTTTTCATTTTTATATTTACGACCTTACATGCTATTGCGACTACTATTTAAAATCATGTTTTGTATTTTTTATTTTTTTGATTATACATAAAAATTTCTAAAAATATTAATCATTAAAAAAACTAAACGTAATGGAATATTATTCTTGTAATACAATGTCGATAAAAATCAGGTATTCTGCAAAAATAAAAGTAAAACACTTGGCGATATTGCTTTTAATAAAATGTGTTTGAGGCGAAACTTTTAAAATAAGCTACATTTGGTATAAATATAGAAATCCTATGTTAAACTTATAAGATGGCCTATCTTGACTGTTTAAAAGAAATAACATTGTTTTTTACTGTTACGACACAGAAAAAAATTTGGGAGTTGTAGGCTTAAAATGTGCTTGTCAGTTTTTCACAATTGACGGGTTTGCTATAAAAAAGAGGTCGATCCAATTATTCAAGTTTGCAGAAAACCGTAAAAAACTTTTAAAATTCAAAATTCCAAGTTGTGTGGAGATATTCTTTTTGATCAATCTTCTTAATTGTTCCTACATATTATGACAGTATTGTCAATTAAAAATATATCTTCCAGATGACGTGGCACAAGTTGGATTGTTGGAGCTACCTCTTTCTTGCAAACAAATATATCTATGTCTACCTCTATGAAAAATATTTCACAAAAAATGCAATTTACTATAATATTATTTTATTTAAAGCAAACTTCAATTCAAATATAACATATTACTTGGCTTTAAAAACAGAAAATTACATTTCTAATCATCACACTCCCCCTCTGTAACGTCCGGCTCATCTGCTGCATTGTCTGGTTGTAGTCCATCGAAAAACCGCTAAACGTAAAAGAACCAAAACTCTACTGTTTATAAGTGCTGTATAACGTTCCTGAAAACAAATCACGTCAGTCGTTTGGAGAAAAATGGATGGTGGTAGCTCCAGGGGCCAGCTCTATATTGCAACAAACTGAGTCAGATAGCTTCATTTCTTGAGTAACGCGAGAACTAACGATTGGAACTACATCTTTCTGGTACCAAACCAACAAGCTTTTTTTTACCACAAGATAGTACATGTAACTCCGAATTCCCCTAGGTTATAGCTACATCCTTTTGCAGAAAACCCTTCAATTAATGATTAAAGCGATGAAAAAATTAATTAATCGTTGAATATTAAGTATAGTAATAGATTAGTTAATATTTATTTTAATCTTATAATAACCACTGAAAATTATTATTGACTACTTTAAAAGCTTGTTTGGTACGAAAACAAAGTATTTTAAATTAATTAATTACAATTTTAGAATACAGTTCTTACAATGCATAAACATTGAAATTATAACAAAAATACACAATTTATGAAATAATAAACTCTGTAAAAGGCAAATAATATTTCATAAAGAAATCTCATTATTATTTCAAATTCGATCCTCAATTCTAACAATAACAAAATAGGTTTACTTTCCGATCGAACTGAACTTTAGTTTATAACTTTCACCATTTATGAGGGCCATTAAATATTTTTTTCCCTTAATTATTTGTCAAGTGGCTTAAACATTCGAACGCATTTTTAAAATAAATAGTTAACGATTCCCGATACCAGCCGCAGGAAACGCCTTCCAGAGTATTTGAAGTAGTTTTCCATTTATAATTTCACTCACTTAACTTTGGCTGGAAAACTTTTATTTTTGTGTAATACTTGTTTTTTTTTTAATAATTGATATTAGGGTAATGTGGGTGAAAATGAGTCTTAAAAATCGATTATTATTACTTATTTAACGTGAGAGATAACATAATCGCATATTTTTATTTAGTTGTGAGGTTTATAAATAGTTTTAATTAATATTTTTCGTCCAATGTTAATGAATAATGTCCTTCAATCATTTTGATAAAGATAATAAAATATGGATTTTGTTTCCCGGCTCGAAGTCACTTTGTTTGTTTTAATAAAATCAAAATCATTTTATGTAAAAATAATTTTGAATATCTAGACTCTTCAAAATTTAAAGTGATTTATAAATTTAGTAAGTGTCAGCAAATTATTCATAGTTTTGCTCTAACTATAACTAAGATTGTGTATGTTGCACTTGAGCTTAATTTCAACTACTCAAACTGCTTAATTTTGTTTTATTAAGTGGATAGTTAAATATTGTGATTGGAAAATAATTCGAATAAGAATAAATTTTAACAATTTAAAGTTTTCGCAGTAATAAATTTTATATTCTTGATATTAATATTCATTATTCAGTAATCAATAGACTGAGGAAAGTCTAATACAATACAAAGATTGGCAATTGAAATTATTTTATACTACAAAGATTGGTTAATGAAATTATTATACAATACAAAGATTGGTAATTGATATTATTATACTACTAAAAGATTGGTTATTGAAATTATTATACAATACAAAGATTTGCAATTGAAATTATTATACAATACATAGATTGGAAATTGAAATTATTAAAAACACAATTATTGGTTATTTAAATTATTATAGAATAAAAAGATTGGTTATTGAAATTATTATACAATGCAAATATTGATTATTGAAATTATTATAAAATAGAATATTTATTCAGAATTATTCTACACCAGTATTATTTGGATATTAAATATCTGCAATGCTTTCTATTTTTATTGGGATTCCTATAGGGTGCCATTAGTAAGGCAATGAACATTTTCAAAATGTATTAGTTTTACCCGGGAGAACGCGCGCCACTCTGGCGAACAAATGAAGGCGCAAGGGGTTATTTCACACCACAATATAGTATTTAATTTCATTAATTACAAATACCACTCTTACAATTAAAATATGCTTATTTCTTTCTTAAGTTAAATACATACTTTAGTTCAAAATAAAGTTTACGTAACGTAAGTTAAAACGTAAAGTAAAACGTAACAAACATTAAAACGTAAAGTAAAACGTAACAAACATTAAAACGTAACGTAAGTTAAAACGTAAAGTTGAACGTAACGTAAGTTTAAACGTAACAAACATTAAAACGTAACGTAAGTTAAAACGTAAAGTAAACCGTAACGTAAGTTAAAACTTAAAGTGAAACGTAACGTAAGTTAAAACGTAAAGTAAACCGTAACGTAAGTTAAAACGTAAAGTGAAACGTAACGTAAGTTAAAACTTAAAGTAAAACGTAAGGTAAGTTACGTAAAGTAAAAAAAAAAATCTAAAGTGAACAAATGAAACATTATTTTTACCACGGGATCAGAAGCAAGCCCGCCACTAAGAAAACATGATAGCGCATAGTGGAGTGTGTACACCCCAACACGAGACAAATAACCCGACACACTCATGCCAAATAATTTTAAAAAAAAAAACACGAGGACGCGCAAGGGTTGTCGTAGATCCCATGACTCAAATTCTCCTCTAATATTCCACAATAATTTACAAAATAAGGTTAACTCTAAAGCAACTACACTGGGTTTGACCCATTTTGATATAAGGGGAAGTTAGTATATTTATGCTCGTGGGTTTATTCCGGCATGATATTTTAGTCACTTGACTACGTTCATTAAGCCTTAGTGGCTATGACATCCTACTAAGGGTATCGTATTCTTGAGTACGATTTCCAATAAGGCCAACCAGAGATGGATAGAAATGATTAGTGCGCATTTAATGTTTTATACTCAAACTTCTTCACCTTGGTAGGGTTTGGAAGCTTGGAGAATGGGGTATAAGTTTAGGTGTTATAATCGTCTTTAAATAATGATTCTACATTACGAGATCATTACTAATGCTACCTGGTCATTACTTCGTGAATATCTCAAATCGTATGCAATATAATATTGTATAGAGTATATACAATATTAGTATAACATAATTTAACCTTCTAGAAATTGTAATTCTGTATAAAATGTATATTTAAAAATGTTATTTTACTTTCTTACTAAACACGAAATGTAATTCCTTTCTGAATAAAACTGAGATTTGAAAAATTTTGTATTTTGAAAAATTAAGACATTCTTTTAATAAACAACGCATCATAATACATCTTTATAAAAATGATTTTGAAATAAAAAGCGAACAGCTAATAGGCATTCAATTACATTGTATTGAATGCCAATAACAAATTTATATATCTGCATTTATAATCAAAAATATATGAACCGACTTCAAATAAATCAGAAGATTGCAAAAGCTTTTGGATCATGCTATATTTATAGAGAAGCACTCGCGTCTTAACAAATACATACAATATTTAAAATTGTAATTTAACTAGAAATGTTAAGTAAAAGTAAAATTAGCATATAGGGTTAATATGTTGTTATGAATTCAAAATATGCTTATTTACATCATTGTACATTTATCATAAACGGGGCTTCTTGAACTTTTATTTTTCAGCATATCCTCTTTCGTATACCTTTAGTCAGATACATTTTATATATCAATATTAAACGTTGAATTTCTGATGCATCGTTTAATATTTAAATATTTCGAGCACACACATTTGTATTGATTGCAATATTGAAATATTTCAGACCTCTGACAACTACAACAAATAAATAACTGCTTAAGATCAAAAGAAACCTGAATCAGTTTCTTCTGAAATTTAGCGTATTTTGAATATTTACAGAACCTATTTCCATAAAGCTATTTTCCCAGAGTATTTGAATGCTTTTGAAGTATATCTTTGATGTTAAGTATTTTTCAATATTTGAATGCAAATTTAGAACCTGTGTTTTCAATGTTCTTATATTACAGGTTGGTGAAATTCCGTTAATCAGGTTTTCATTCTGAAAAAGTAGAATTATTTTTATAGC